>JBBPKD010000349.1:0-23021 GCA_038089075.1 Singerocomus inundabilis
GGGGGGGGGGGGAAAGGGTGGGCGAGCTCGAAAGCTCCACTTGCCCGTGACATGACGGGTACGGTGGGAGTGTCGAGCTGCGACGAGGACTCTGGGAATCGGCCGAAGGGCCACCGAACGCGTTAGAAGGGGCGCACAAACGCATGGAATGGAAAGCCAAAGAGGACTCACCCAAGGGAGCATAGATAGAGCCGAACGAGCTAGACGACAGGGTGGTAGTACCAGGCGATACCCAGAGCCATCAAGAGGACCACAGTGCCGATTCGAATGACAACGTGCCAAATTGCAGTAGCAGACCAGGACCCAAGGCAAATGCAGAGCAAATAGAGTACAGGGCAGCACTCAGAGCCACCACGGAGGTGGCAGTAGCGATGCGGACAAGGAGTGCCGCGAGCTATCAGCGCAGGAACAGACTCACACTCGGACTGCTACCGTCTCTTCAACTCGTTTGTGTTGCCACCAACAAACTTGACAAATTCTTCTCTGCGGGCAGCTGCTCTTTCGTAGACCGAGCCGACGGACACGCCTGGCATCCCCAACACCCCCATACCTGCATTGACACTTCACCATCGTTGATTCCGGCGGACACGCTGGACACCCCGGCGTCGTCCTGTATCCTAACCTGGGTCTGCATCTCCTTTGATAGAAATACCACGCCGGCTGAGCGTGATCCCTGCATTCAGGAGCTGTCCGCACCTGCATGCGTTCCATCCTCTCTTGGCACTGACACCAGAACCAACGAATTTAGTGACTCCTGCCAGCCTGTATGCTCGCCTGTCTCGACACCCAGACCAGTACCAATCATATAGACGAATTCAACTCTAGCATCGGTATCGAGGTCGGCAGCAGAGTTGCTCACAGCATCCCTGTGCCGTTTTCCCAGTCACTCTGGCCTACCTCGTCCATATAGAGGCCTATGAGCACTGCTTTCACACCTTTCTTCTGTCCAGGTGATCACTGCTGGTACTGACACGACCAATCTCTGCACATCTGCTATCGAGCAACGTCGTCATCTCCATGGCAACTGCATTCACCCCGACATTACGATTAAGACAAAGGTGGTACATTCCAACGTTTACATCCTGAAATTCGTTGAGCACCGTGTGTCCATTGGGTCGGTCGTCAACTCAGGGCGGCTTCTGTGTGTTCTTGTTTTACTGCATGACCCCCATGCTGTCAAGATTGGGGTGTCTATGACAGTTGGGTGGGCATGTTTCGGCGTTACGCGTGCGTATCGTACGTATCCGGTGGGGGCCTCAGACAGATGTTTTGTTCATATGAACGTGCATTCTATATCTCAAGTTGTTAGTTTTTTTGGTCAGAATACACGCACGCAGCGGCCGTGCCCTTTACATACATAATATCTTTTTCCGGAGGGCCTTGCTTTGCCTGAGTATGCAGCCGTAATTAGATCAAGGCCAATGTACATACATGATATTGTTGATAACCCTAACCTAGGGGCCAGATTTGAGGACCGTCCATGGTGTCCTGGAGGCCGAAAGCATCCTGCATGGACCTCACCCATGAAAATGAACCCTCCGAGTCTCGATAACAAGACTCAAAGTGTACATTCACAGACCGTTTCAAGGGTAATGTTGCTCGTGACCCGTCAAAGGGCCTGCTTTCCTCACCGGTGTCTCCATTCTTTTCTCTTTACTCCCACTCTTTACTCACCCACCCATTTGGTGGTGCTTGCCTTGTCGTCCTTTGATATTGTCTTTCCCTGCTGACCAACTTCCTCTCCCATTTTCTGATGGCGCTCACTTTCCTTCTGGTTTTCAGCGTAAGAGCCGAGTCACACACTCTCAAGTTCATAAACCAGTGAGTCTTCCACCTTCGTGATTGTCGAGCGATTTCTGGTAAACTAGACGGATACTCAGATATGGTAAACTTGAAGGAACAGTGCATACTCGGGAGATAACGCTCATCAACCCAAACGTGGTGGGATATGGTTCGTGCATGAACATGCCCTCGATACCATCATGAACACCACTTTCATGCCCCTTGGCCTTGTATGCTGATTGGATATTTGTGATTGGGGAAGGCATGCATATAACCAAATGACCTCATTTGCGTGCATTGGACCTCGATCATTTTCCTGGTTTTTTCGTGTATTCATGTTCACGGCAGGTACTATAATGGCTGGGATGACAGGGAGAGGACTGTATGTTGCCCCTCCTTTTCTTCAAAGCCGAGTGTGACACTCACCGGCTTCGGAATGACACCAGGCAACAATCCAAATTGCAGGTATAATCCCTTTTTTGACCAGATCGACCAGATCGACCAGATTGCCCAGGCCTCTTGTCAGTAGAACGACGTGAGATCAAAGTTGGCTCGCTATCTGACTGGGCCGTACATGTGGAACAGATTATAAGTGCTATTTGCTTGACAGTTGGACTTTTGGTCGCACTTCTGCGCGGACACTTTGGAGCTCATGCAATCTGGTGGGGCTACTGCTTCCTTGGGTGATATCTTCGCACCGACAAGTTCCTCCTGATGCGCTCTGTGCTGACGAGCTCGCCCGCACTGACCAGCCGCACTGACCGTTCTTCCACAGACATGTCCTTTTCTGACACGACCTCTCACGACGGCGGCTTGAGGTGCGGCCAGACTGAATTGACGGACACACCTAGCACTCCAGGGACGCCAGCACTTGTATCTACTTCCGTTTCCCGTCCACCAATGACATCAGCATCAACACTGACTGGCTCTGTGGAACCCTTCGACCCTGACATCTGCACCTAGGTCCCAAGTCAGGATCTACGCCTCTCCGGCGCCACACTAGCACCAACCAGCTTTGTGAATCCTGGTGGCCCAAATGTCCTTGCATCTGTACACCTATTTAAGCCTTCTTCAGTGCTAATGCCCACACCGACTGAGTCGGCAGATCCCTGTGACTCGGAGAGTTGGAGGTGACTGCACCCATGTTCATGCCTTCTGCGGTGTGTACACTAGGACTAAGTGAGCTGATGGATCTCTGTGACTTGGAGTCGTCCATGGAACACGAATTTATGTGGCGGTGGACGCGTCTCATCTCGACGAAGCATTGTATGAACTCAGACATGTTCGGTGTCTTTTGATCTATGAATATGGACGAGTGTAAAAAGTATGGGGACAATGTTAAGTATTAGATTATTTTCCGTTTATGATCGTGTCGATGTCGTCAGTCCAGATCGTCACTTTATCGTGATAGAGATGAAGACAATGTTGGTGTACGTGGTGACAACGTACGATGTGAAACTTGAGCGTACGATTCGTAATTTGATCAAAGCAGTGTTCGACCGGGTGTAGATATTCCCTCCTACTTAATTTGTGTTTGGTATTAAAGGGCCGGAAGCCTAATGTTGCTCTCTCCAATATTATTGCTGATATCGACTACAGAGAAGTGCCCCTATATTGTGCGGCATGGCCAGATGCACAGTACATAAACAAGATAGACAGCCATAGGTGAAAATAAATATTCTAAACCACCGATTGACGTACCCACGAGTCACTATTCTTGTGCATCAGTGACTCGCTGACAGCAACTAAGTTCGTCCGTAGGCCTTGCCTCAAATCCCCCCCGCCGCTCAAACCTGAGACACATCTTCCCCGAACCTCTCAACCTCCTGAACCTCCTCCGATTCACGCGTGTCCCTTTGCCCGACCTGAAGCTCCTCCGGGGCTGCGATATCTGCGACTACGATTGCAGACACTACCGCGCTCTGGCCCGCAGTGGGTCGCGAACCCATACCGAATCCAGTGTCTATCCCTTGCCAGCGACCATGGATATCATGGTCATACAGCTCTCGTATACTAATGATGAACCGAGGCATCATAGGGCATATACCTAAGTAAGAAAACATGTCCAGAACAAGCGCCTGAGTGCTATTTAATGTAGATGTGTTGATGATCAGAGTAAAAACATTGTAGAAGGTGATCCTAGAAGACAAGAAAAAACATGTGAGTAATTAGCTGGCTTGCAGATACTTTAGAGCAGGATTGTGAGGAGCATCATGATAGTGAATGGAAATAATGTGAATCAAGAGTGGAAGTCAAGACATACACAATAAAATAAATAATCCCATCTCTCACAAGTAGTTGCATGTACTGATTAGGCTGCCACCACTTTGTTGCTTTGTACATCTCAACAGACTGCTTGATGGTTGAGGTAATAGCAAGAGCCAAAAGTAAAACTTCAAGGAGGATCTGCATGGTTATTATAGGGGTTCGCAGCTTGATTACAGCATTGCCCCCTGATACACTGCAGAATGAGAAATCAACGAGCTGATTCACTATAACAGAAAAGACCTGTGTGAGATTGTAATGATAAATGTGATTCAGCACAAGCTTTACCTGATAAGGTTGTATTGTTGTTGTTAATGCCTGCAACCACAAGGTCAAGAATGACCTGTGAGACATACAGACATAGCAGAACATAAAGAATTCTTTTAGATTGGCTCCACATTGCATACACTCGCAGAATCATTACAACTGTAATTAAGGTCATGGTCAGAGTAAGATCAAGACAAATAGTCACTCACAATCAGCAGCATAATAAAATACTGGAAATGCCCAGTTAGCCAGCTTATACGTGATGGTACCTGTAGAATATTCATGTCTCACTCCAGTATAGTGAAGGATAATGAGCTAATCTACTTACACCTATAGGACTGTCATAAAATGATTGTTATTCAGATTTATGTGCATACATCTACCAGAAGCCAGTCATTGGAGGTAGAAATAGTGAAAGGCAGAAGCACAGACTGGGGAAGGACCAGGAATAAAGGAGGTACCAACTGACAATGAATCTAGTCAGCTTGGTTGGCCTTAGACTAACTCTACACTTACAAAGGCCACCATCAATACTTTAGTATAGATGAACACCATAAGTTGAGTGATTTTCTATCATTGTAGATAACAATATACCCACATAGTCCAGGAAAGACCAACATAACGGACCTATGAAATTGTCAATTTTGAAGACATGTAAAGTGGAATCCCCTGTATGACACACCAATACAAAGATTGTGGAGACCCATGTCCAGGGTCTACACTGTAGGGTCATCAGAGACTCAGTGGTTTTCTGGATATCATTGCTTGAACATTACCCAAATATACTCTATCTTTGATTATTGTCAGCCAGGAAGTATAGTGTGGAGAACAAGGTAACACACCTCTCTCGAAAATGTGAGGACTAGAATGGCAGCATTGCATCACTGGAATGAACAAGAATAGAGTACAGACAAGCACCACTCACAATAATCATATATGACAGCAGCAATCATGGCAACTGCCAATGACCATATAAGACAAATGATTGATAGATGGTATGAGTGACCATACCAGATGTATAGTTGTTCAACAGGAGAAGCTGCACAGCGGATGATAAGTCAGAGGACATGCCTAGTACGAAAGAAGCAACAATGTCTGATGGTTCAACAAGAAACAATGATGAAGACCAGAGGGCACAAAAGTTGTCATTCCAGTTGAGTGTCGCCGAGAGTTATATCTTCCACCCGGTGTATTGAATATTTACTTCGTGACTCGTTTGGAACAATAGGTTGTATATGATCTTCTACCATCAAACAAACTTTATGTGATACAGGGCAAAAGGATAGCGAGAGAAGGCCAAAACAGGCATAACTTAGTTACCAAACAAGTAATTGATATCACCTTGTGTACAATGCAGAAAGTATGCCGCAATGATCGTTCCATATTCTGTTATCGGACACAACTAAAGAATAAACTGAGCTTCACTCGGTCTATAGTGCGTCATAGTATATATTACTTGCCTACTTCTGCTGACTGGTATGTACCAGGGTGCAAATCCAACCCCTTGTTTTAATAGATTGGAGGTCGGGGAACCACTTTATTGACGAATCTCTCTGGGCAGAGATCCATGCCAATCGACCCACATATGTAAGTGTCACTGCGATGATAAGACGGCAGCCAAGAATTTGATGTTGGCAGTGCCTCCTGCCAGTACCACGTGTTGAGACCCTATGCTGTATCTTCCGTCATTGACGAGAATGTTTGCGTACTGCATAAAATACTTACTTCTGCCACATTGATTTTCCCAGGCATTTTCGAACGTTGGCGGGAGATCAACCACGGGTCTCTATAGAGGAAAAAAAGGCATAGTAATGCCCATTGTATTAGAAAGAGATAACCACATTACGAATGGTGCGATCATGGTATCGGATCACTGCGATATTCCCGGCCCTTCATCAATGGACAGGATGAGAGTCACAGGGAAAGAGACACAAGAAAAGATTGTCTCATCCGAGGCTCTGATGCCAATAGGTGATAAGACAAAGCAGTGTACGAATAGCATATCTTACCTGTCCACTTCTCCTGACCGGAGGCTGAGGAGTTATTTCATCGACAAATCCCTCTGTGCGGAGATCATTGCAAATCTGCCCACAAGTCACTATTGCGATGATGAGACAGTAACCAAGAATTTGGTGTCAGCAGTGCCTCCTGCTAGCATCTCCACGTGTTGAGGCTCTGTGCTGTGTCTGTGCACTGCACAAAACACTTACTTATGAAATTATTTCTCCCAGGCTTTCTCGATCGATCAACATCAACCGCACAATCTGTGCAGAGGAAAAGGGACATCGGGATGTCTATTGTATTAGAAAAGGATATACACAAAATGAATGATGCGATCATGATATGCGATCACTGCTGCGTTCTTGACCCTTTGTCGATGGTCGGATGAGACTCGCAAAAAGAGAGCTAGAAAGATAGCTAATCCTACTCGAGACTCTGGTCCTAGTGGTGGGTGATAGGGCAAAGGTGATGTACGAATATGTCATAGTGTGAGGATGAGGTAACCGATGGTGATGTCTGGTCTGGTTCTGAACCGAACCTAAGTTCATGTTCATGTCCTGCTAAATGTACTGTAATAAATCCGTATGCTCGATGACAGACCCAACTTTCTCGTGCGTAGTAGTGTCCCAGAATGAAACTGATAGATGGATGAAAGCTGTGAAGAATAAACCATTACTCGACAGAGCGATAACCGTGGGCACCTTCAAATTGATGCAGATGGGCCATTTCGAGATCATGGTCCTAGTTGATACGTTAGTCAATTAATACTGCTATCGTGCAATAGAGTGAAGAGATGCTTGCCATCACTAGCCCAAATAAGGGTCTGGTCAATTGTAGAATTCTGGTTGGGTCATTGATGAGGTAACTATAGATCCATACCGATTCGTAGCATCCAGTAGGCGTGGCGAGGAGGCATCCATCGGGTGAGAATTGGTACATGCAAATAGCAAGTTGCATGATGAATCAGAACCAGCATTCACGTCATGCTAGAGGATGATGCAGATTGCCGAAACGACGGCACGGAGGTCGCAAGTGGTATGACAATGAAGATCGGGTAGCGGCGTGTCTAGTTGATGAACTGCATTCTAACTCGGACATGTAGAACCAGTCGGGCATGAATCCGGATGACGATGAGGATCATAGAGGACCTGTAAGGTGGCAAAGGTGATGGACAAGATAACCAGGATGACGCAACAAATGGCGCTATTGGTGATCCGCAATGAAACATGCTGAAGTCATGAGTCGAGGAAGAATGTTGGCATGCGGAATGACTTGAAGACACATTATACGATCCATGTACACAAACCGAACCACCCAACAGATCCATGTGACGACATGGTGAGCCCACAAGCAGAGAGTTCGATGAGGAGTGGAGATTCTGCGAACTCCAAAACCAGTCTTACCAACACATGTTGGGGGCATCTAGGCGCAATGAGAATGCTATAAGTCAGAAGACGCACATGGGAGGCTCAGGATGGGATGGAGCTGAGGAAAGGCGTTGAGGCCATTTGGAGGCGCCAAGACAAGGGATGTGATAACAGAATAGACGTGACATGAGGCGGAACGGGCGTAGAAATACCATAGCAGTGCAGGCTACGACTGCATGCGAATCGAAATGCGACTGGTGGCCAAACAAGATGAATGCAAGTTAGCACGAAGAGAATAGCCAGAGCCGTCAAAGAGAAATGCACCCAAGTTGTCCGAATTATGTGCCAGCGAACCTATGTAGCACATCGGGCCCGTGAACGCACCCTTCTGACACGGAAAATCCAAACTGCAGTGTAGAAATGTTAGCCAAAGAGTGTAAGGGAATGTGCTGACCCTTTTGAATAATTGAGTCAAAACAAATTGGATCAATCTAGGGTAATCTGCTGCATTCTCGATGCAGTAAAGATGCAAGGAGCAAGTCTTTGAGACACGAGTATGAGTAAGACGGTATAACGATTGATCGAAGACGATGGCATGGGTGCTGAATTGCAATCTGTGTTAGGAGGGCTGATGAGGTGACGTGGTAGTGTGAATACGAGGGAACCAGATAATAGCTGCAATACTGAGGCCATTGCATTGTATATGGAATGAGCGCAAAATGCGAGCACGGTGCTATACAGGTCAACCGAGGATGTCTGCGCGGACATAACTTCCTTATTTGGACACCGCCACGCGCTGGACGCTCGCTCAACATTGGGAATGATTCGTATGGAATCTCAGGTGTTAGTTTGCAAGTGTTGACTTGACTTGACATTTTTCTTTCTTTCATTACAGCGACTACGCTCCATTTGAGTGTCAAAATAATCATCCAAACAGTTATTTACAAGTATTACATAACGACATCTCACCATCATAGCGCAGGCGTGAGTGACCTGCAGTGATAACTAAGACGACAGTGGTGTCGACCACACGTTCGGAGTTCCAGAGGGTGCCTGCAAAACAGAACAGGCCGAAGTCATGGAATCAGTCGGGCCAGGGTCCAATGCCAGCAGCACGCCATTGGGAGTACGGCCCTCCCATTCTTCGCCAAGTCGCTTGAGGCGGAGCCAATGGATCAAGTGATTATCGATGACACTGACGAAGAGAAGATGCTGTCCATTGCAGGTGACCCAAGCAACATTGTACACAACCCTGCAAGCCACAATGCAGAGAGTGAAGTCGAGGGAGCGCCCAGAGAAGCACAGCTTGAGGGGGAGGAAGGAAAGCCGGGGGGACGTGCTGGGTCAGCAACGGACGCTATAGAAAGGGATCAGCACACGTCGTAGAGCAGATATTCGTCTTCACGAAACTGCGGAGGAGACACAGACGAGACCGGCGACAACTCAGCAGGGATGGTGGACAAGATAGCGGCTATGACTGGACAACAAATGGCACCAGTAGTGGGTCATGATGATCTGGCTGAAGACGAAGAAGGTCAGCGTCAGGAAAAGCTAGAACGAGTCGAACGACTTACCTGAGCAGCCACCCGACATAGCCACAGAACGATGAACTTGACGCTCTAGGGGTGTGTGGAGAAGATGTGCGAGCTCGAAAGCCACACTTGCCTGGGACATGACAGATAGAGTAGGAGTATCGAGCCGCGACGAAAACTCTGGGAATGAGCTAAAGAGACCACGGAACATGTCAGGATGGGTGCACAAAGAACTGAAGAGGATTCACATAGGAGAGTACCGATAGAGCTGAACGAGCTGGACGACAAGGTGGTCGTACCAGGCGATGCCTAGAGCCATGAAGAGGGTCCCAGTGTCAATCCGAATGACAAGGTTGTCGTGCCAAATTGCAGTAGCAGACCAGGACCCAAGGCAAGGGCAGAGCAAATAAAGTATAGAGTAGTAGAGCTACCACAGAGGTGCCAGCAGCGATGTGGACAAGGAGTGCCGCGAGAATTCAGCGCGGGAACAGACTACCATATATGTACACACTCGCGTCTCTTCCACTCTTCCTGCGAAACCCTTCATCTTGCTTGTGGTCTCTACTTGTGTCATCACCAACAAACTTGACGAACTCTTCTCTGCGGGCAGCTGCACCTTTGTATACATCACCGAGTCTAGCAAGCTCAATCGAGCGACGTCGTCATCTCTATGGCAACTGCATTCACCTCGATGATTAAGACAAAGGTGGTACATTGCAATGTTTACATCCAGAAATGCATTGGGCACCTTGTATCAATTGGGTCAGTCGTCAACTCAGGTTGGCTTCTGTATGTCCTTATTTTAGTCCATGACCCCCATGCTGTCAAGATTGGGGTGTCTATGACAGTGGGGTAGGTATGTTTTGGCATTACGCGTGCGCACTGTAAGTATCCGGTGGGGGCCTCAGACAGATGTTTGTTCATACGGACGTGTATTCTATATCCCAAGTTCTTTTGTTCAGAATACACGCACGTAGCGGCCTTCCCCTTTACACTGCTTTGCTAGTGTATTCAGCCGTCATTAGATCAAGGCCAACATACATGCATAATAGTGATGATAACCTTAACCTAGGGGCCAACTTTGAGAACCATCCAAGGTGTCCTGGAGGCCGAAAGCATCCTGCATGGACCTCACCCATGAAAATAAACCCTCTGAGTCTCGACAACAACACTCAGAGTGTACATTCAGACTGTTTCAAGGGTAAGGTTGCTCGTGACGTGTCAAAGGGCCTGCTTTCCTCACTGGTGTCTCCAATCTTTTCTCTTTACTCCTACTCTTTACTTATCCGCCCATTTGGTGATGCTCGGTTTGTCGTCCTTTGATATTGTCTTTCCCTGCTGACCAAGTTCCTCCCATTTTCTGATGGTAGCCACTTTCTTCCTGGTTTCCAACATAAGAACTGAGTCATACTATCAAATTCATAAACCAGTGAGTCCTCCACATTCGTGATTATCGAGAAATTTCTGATAAACGAGAGGGATAATCAGATATGGTAAACTTGAACGAACAGTGCATACTCATGGAGATAACGCTCATCAACCCAAACGTAGTGGGGTATGGTTCGCGCGTGGACATGTCCTCGACACCATCATGAGCACCACTCTCATGCCCCTTTGTCTTGGATCCCCATTGGATATTTGTGATCGGGGAAGCCGTTCACATAACGAAGTGACCTTGTTTGCGTGTACTGAACCTCGATCATTTTCCTGGTTTTTTCATGCGTTCACGTTCATGGCAAATACTGAACGGCTGGGATGGCAGGGAAAGGACTGTACGTCACCCCTCCTTTTCTTCGAGGCCGAGTGTGATACTCACCAGTTTCTGAATCACACAAGGCAACAATCAAAATTGCAAGAGCGATCCCTTTTTCGACCCGATCGACCACATTGCCCGTGCCTCTTGTCAGTAGAATGACGTGAGATCAAAGTCGGCTCGCTATCTGACTGGGTCGTACATGTGGAACAGATTATAAGTGCTATTTGCTTGACAGTTGGACTTTTGGTCGCACTTCTGCGCGGACACTTTGGAGCTCATGCAATCTGGTAGGGCTACTGCTTCCTTGGGTAATTTCTTCGCACCGACAAGTTTCTCTTGACGCGTTCGGTGCTAACGAGCTCGCCCGCACTGACTATTCCCCCGCAGACAAGTCCTTTTCTGACACTGTCAAGTATCTCAAGTTCGGCGCTTTCCACTCCTAAATTCGTGCCACCAGTAACACCGACATCGTTGACGGTTTAGAGCTTACTTATCCCGTCTATTCCTACAACCTTTCACGACGGCGGCTCGAGGTGGGGCGAGACTGAACTGACGGACACGCCTAGTGCTCCGGGGGCCCCTGCACTTGTATCTACTCCCGTCACCTGTCCACTTCGACGTCAGCACCAACACCGACTGGCTCTGTGGATCCCTTCGACTCTGACATCTGTGCCTAGGTCCAAGTCAGGATCTACGCCTCTCCGGCGCCAACACTAGCATCAACCAGCTCGGTGAATCCTGGTGGCCCAAATGTCCTTGCATCTGTACTCCTATTTAAGCCTTCTTCAGTGCTAATGCCCACACCGACTGAGTCGGCAGATCCCTGTGACTCGGAGAGTTTGAGGTGACTGCACCCATGTTCATGCCTTCTGTGGTGTGTACACTATGACTAATTGAGCTAATGGATCCCTGTGACTTGGAGTCGTCCATGGAACACGAATCTATGTGGCGGTGGACGCGTCTCATCTCGACGAAGCATTGTATGAACACAGACATGTTCGGTGTCTCTTGATCTATGAATATGGACGAGTGTAAAAAGTATGGGGACAATGTTAAGTATTAGATTATTTTCCGTTTATGATCGTGTCGATGTCGTCAGTCCAGATCGTCACTTTATCGTGATAGAGATGAAGACAATGTTGGTGTACGTGGTGACAACGTACGATGTGAAACTTGAGCGTACGATTTGGAATTTAATCAAAGCAGTGTTCGGCTGGGTGTAGATATTCCCTCCTACTTAATTTGTGTTTGGTATTAAAGGGCCGGAAGCCTAATGTTGCTCTCTCCAATATTATTGCTGATATCGACTACAGAGAAATATCCAGGACGTTCTTCCAATGATGACGTAACTCCATTCCTCTCTGCAGATCCTGGTTGCGAGGGGCCATACAAGCTCAAGGTTGTCTACACACGGCATCTCGTTGACGGGCTTCTCGTGAATTGAAACCCTTTCCGCAAAAGACAACAGGAGTCATGAAATACGACCGGAGATATCCATGCACGTGATGAAGGACGTGTGGCAGGGCGTCTTGAGAAGGAGATAGAGCATATATGAATGAGCGATGACACACTTCCTTGCCGTCATTTGGGCCGAGGATGCCATCGGAGAGGGTATGGGTGTTGGATGACATCGAGATCGACCAGTGTGTATCGTTGTGTGCGTCCGTAGCCGGTCTAGCTCCAGGGCAACGTTGTTGTTTCATTGGATGCAAAAATCACGCTAGTCCATCCACGTATCCTACAAATCCTTTGATGGCATCGGAAAGACAAGGGATTGAGTGCAACGCAAACCGATAAGCATCGGCTCAGCGGGAGCAAGCCCTTATAATCACGTGACCATTGAACAAATGATCGCGCAGAGGTTATCGCAAGTTGAACCCGTACGACGATGGCGACCAACAGCGTTATTGCTACACCCCCCACTACGATGTCCCCAGCATCCACACTCTTTGCTATGTCCAAAGCCAAGCACTTTGCTGATGTTTCAAAACCCTACAAAAACAGAGCGCTCCCAACTCCACGTTCTGCCTCGTGACACTCGTTTTGTTCACGCATTTGCTGCCTATCCCATCATTCTAGGCAGCTCTCAATGTCGTGCGTGGAGAGAATGATCTCGGTGTTTTCTGGTTGGTCTTAGCTGCAGGTACGGTGGCGTATCCATTCGATGTTGGATATCCATGCTCACAACCGGCACATATTTTTGTTCTGCCAGACGTAGCGCTATCTGGCCTGCTTGCATCTAACCTTGTCCAGGCTGCCACCGCAATAAAATATGCACGGATGCCCCTTTCATTTCTACCCTCATCGCCCGCCAAGGGCCTGGTCACCCCCCAGGGCCAGAAAACAGTGGCGAACAATCCTGTCGCCAGGAGTGAGTACACCCTGCGTTCGTTTCATCCGACATCGTATTGTAGACGAGTCGCTGACGATCTACGGATGGTCATGTCTATCAATAGACGGGTCCACAGACACAGCCGTCCTGTTCTTCTTCTCGTCCGTGTCAACACCCTCTCGGACGTCACGCTATTCTATGCCTAGTACGCCGTCCCCATTTGGCGCGTCCCTTGAGGCCTCGACATCTTTTGCGCCGTCAACACCGTTGCCCTCCCTTGCTGCGTACCACGGATGACATCCCCTTCACTCGGACGCGCATGTCTCGTGTTTGCGGTGATAAAGTGCGCAGGGGTTACTTATCATGATAATTTTTTTTCCTGTCTAGGTGCTTTCAATGGCTCGTCGACCAGTTAGTTAGTGGGCGACTCTGACAACTGCTCACGATATCTATTCGCGTGCATTTATCAATGGTACATATGTACCAACGAGTCCATTTCTGTAACATGTTGCCGAATAGAATATGTGGATTCAAACGAACGAGGAGTGCGGACGCGTACGTTTTCGATCGTTCGACTACCTCCGACAAGGCTGAACCACTCACTCGACACATCGTTTTGTTGGCGTCGCATGAACTAGCCACATCTGCCATCCGCCAACACTCCATTCTGATTCTTCCCTTGATGTTATTGAGAGAAGGGCCAGCTTGATAGTGACGACCGTTGTCGTGCGGCTGATAAGCTGCTGAGCAGGTACGAATGCCCGTCTCCACTGTCATCATCGTTGAGGTGGTAACTCATCAAGGCGAAGCTGGTGTGCGTGGGATCACAACAGGGTGCTATCATGGACGTGGAAACATTGGGGAGATAGGAACGACGGGACAATGGAGCCAATCTGGACGACAGGAGTGACAATGTGTACTGGGATAGCAGCGAGGACAACCGTCCTGGCGGGCCTGGAGGCGGTGCATACACGGTACCTATCCCAGGCCCTCGTGGTGGAGCATACGTCCCCGTGTTGGTCGCTTGTGTGGTCACCATCGGCTCGTTATATGTGCCCGCTATGGCATCTCCAATGTCTCGAACAGCGCGCTGAGTAGTCCCCCACCTTCGCTGTTCCGCTAACGGTACTGCTGCTGCGTCTGCCAAAGGGCCAGGCTGGGACCAGGGAAGGATTGGAATGGCCGCAAAGACGAGGATGTCCAATCCGAATGATGATACGAATTTGGTAGAGGGTGAAACGGCGACGACTGCAGTTGAGGTGGTGGGACAAGAGGCGCCTGTTGAAAAGGCCGCAGGGATCTTAGACCGACCGTTTTCTCGTCAGCGTTTCCAGCTGGCTTATGATGGAGCAGGAGATCATCGTCCACATGAATGGCCCCTACGATGGACTGTGTAGACGAACTGTTTGGATTGTTTTCTTTGCCTGAGGAAGTGGGTTTGGTGCAGGCCATGAGGAGCCGGCAATGGGCAATCTTGGAAGAGTGCCGGGACAGCAAGAGAGGGGATACGCTGCCAGGCATTAGAGGGCACCCGAGCGACACTGTATTCGACCCTACAAGCCACGACGCCTCAAATGGAGTGGAGGAAGCGCACCAAGAAGCGCAGTTTGAGGGGAAGGAGGGAGACGGACTAGATCAACAATGGATGCTAGACAAAGGGACCAGCACACGTCGTAGAGCAGGGACTCATCCTCACGAGACTACACAGGGGATACAGACGGGACCAGCGACGATCCGGCAAGGATGGCGGACGAGATGGCGGCTGTGACTGGACAACAAATGGCACCAGCAGTGGGTCACGATGACCTGGCTGAAGATGAAGGTCAATGTCAGGAAAAGCTAGAGAACGAGTCGAACAACTTACTTGTGCATCTAAAACTACCCGACAAGACCATAGAATGATGGACTTGACGCCCGAGGGGTGTGTGTGGGGAGGATGCGCGAGCTCGAAAGCCACACTCGCCTGGGACATGACAGATAGAGTAGGAGTGTCGAGCCGCGACGAGGACTCTGGGAATCAGGAAAAGGAACCACCGAACAAGTCAGGATGGGTGCACGAAGAGCTGAAGAGGACTCATATAGGAGAGTACAGATAGAGCTGGACGAGTGGACGACAAAGTGGTTATACTAGGCGATGCCTAGAGCCATGAAGAGGGCCCCAGTGCCACTCTGAATGACAATGTGGACAAGGCTATCGTGCCAAATTGTAGTAACTCACCACGATCCAAGGCAAGAGCAAAGCAAATAGTGTGCAAGGCGGCTACTCAGAGCTATTACGGAGGTAGACTACCATATATGGTCACACTCATCCGTACTCTTCCTGTGAAACCCTTCATCTTGCTCGTGGTCTCTGTTTGTGTCGCCGCCAACAAACTTGACAAATTCCGCTCTGTGAGCATCTGCACTTTTGTAGACCTCACCGAGTCCAGCAAGCTCGCTACCTCTCCGGTCGCCGCCCTAGTCGTGGGAATGTGGCTACAACCCTGGACGTATTGTGTGGGGTAATGAACACCGAATGGGTGATGCGTATTATCTGAACACTATTAACCTCATAGGTGAACCCGTTGACCGCCCTTCTGTGCGGAGACACCACCCTCCCAATGACTTCTGCACCAACTAGCCATCTGGACTGACAACTTCTGTTCCGACGACAAGCACTCTGCAGACGAGGTCTTCCTCAGCGCCACAGAGCATTCCAAGCTCGAGGTGCACCACTCCAGAATTCCTGCTACTGGTAACATGACCGCATCAATGCCTTCTAGCTCACCTCTGCCTACGACCTCTGACAATTTATGCTACGAAGAGACCGAACCGACGGACACGCCTAGCATCCCGAACACGCCCATACCTGCATTGACACTGCACCATCGTTGATTCCGGCAGACACGCAGGACACCCCAGCATCGACCTGTGTCAAACCTGGGTCTGCGTCCCCTTTGATAGAAATACAAACAACGGCTGAGTGTGATCTCCACATTCAGGAGCTGTCTGCTACTCACATTCGCTCCATCCTCTCTTGGCACCGACCTGGGAACCAAGGAATTCAGTGACCCCTGTCAGCCTGTATGCTCGCGTATCTTGACACCCCGACTAGTACTGACGATATAGACGAATTCAGCTCTAACATCGGTATTGAGGTCGGTAGCAGGGTTGCTCACAGCATCCCTGTGCCGTTGTCCCAGTCATTCTGGCCCCACCTGGTCCATATAAATGCCTATGAGCACTGCTTTCACACCTTCTCCTGTCCAGGTGATCACTGCTGGTACAGTACTGACATAACCAATCTCTGTACATCTACTATCGAGCGACGTCGTCATCTTCATGGCAACTGTATTCACCCCGACATGTACGATTAAGACAAAGGTGGTACATTGCGACGTTTACATCCAGAAATCTGTTGGGCACTGTGTATGCATCGGCTCAGTCGTCAACTCAGGCTGGCTTCTGTGTGTTCTTGTTTTACTCCATTACCCCCATACTGTCAAGATTGGGGTATCTATGACAGTTTTTCGGCGTTACGCGTGTGCATCGTACATATCCGGTGGGGGCCTCAGACAGATATTTTGTCTCTGTGGACGTGCGTTCTATATCCCAAGTTTTTTGTTCAGAATACAAGCACGCAGCAGCCGTACCCTTTATATAAATAATATCTTTTTCCAGAGGGCCTTGCTTTGCTGGAGTATTCAACCCTAATTAGATGAAGGTGTCAGCTAAGTGCATTGTTGATAACCCTAGCCTAGGGGCCAGCTCTGAGACGGTGTCCCGGAGCCCAAAAACATCATAATCATCCCGCTTGGAACCGACACAAAATTTACGAAAATGAACCCTCTGAGTCTGGACAAGACTCAAAGTTTACATTTTCGAACAGTCTCAAGGGCAATGTTGTGACACATCACAGCGCCTACTTTCCCCAACGGTGTCGCCATTCTTTCCACTTTACTCTCGCTCTTTACCCACCCATTCATTTGGTGGGGCTTGACTCGTCGTTCTTTGATGTCGTCCTTCCCTGCTGGTGATGTTCCTCTCCCGTTTTCTGATGTCCATCACTTTCCTTCTGGTTCTCAGTGTAAGAGCCGAGTCACACCATCAAATTCATAAATCAGTGAGTCCGCCACCTTTGTGATTGTGGAGCGATTTCTGATAAACGCTCGAAGGAACAGTGCATACTCGTGGAGACAACGCTCATCAACCCAAACGTAGTGGGGTATGGTTCGTGCGTGGACATGTCCTTGATACCATCGTGAGCACCACTTTCTCACCCCTTGGCCTTCAATGACGACTGGATATTTGTGGTTAGGGAAGCCATGGATATAACGAAGTGACCTCGTTTGCGTGCACTGGACTTCGATCATTTTTCTAGTTTTTTCGTGTGTTCACGTTCACTGCATATACTATAACGGCTAGGATAGCAGAGAAAGGAATGTACGTCGCCCCTCCTTTTCTTCAAGGCCGAGTGTGATACTCACCGACTTCGGAATGACGCACAGCAATAATCCAAATTGCAAGAACGATGCCTTTTTTGACCCGACCGAACACAATGCCTAGCCCTCTTATCAATGATATTTGCTTGACAGTGGGACTTTCAGTCGCACCTCTGCACGGACACTTTGTCGATCATGCTGTCTGGTGGGGCTACTGCTTCCTTGGGTGGTTTCTTCTCACTGACAAGTTCCTCCTGACGCGCTCAGTGCTAATGAGCTTGCCCGCACTGACCAGCCGCACTGGCCATTCCTCCGCAGACATGTCCTTTTTGATACTATCAAGTATCCCAACTTCGGGGCGTTCCACTCCTAAATCTGTGCCACTAGTAACACCAACATCGTTGACGGTTTAGAGCTTACTTACGCCGTCCATCCCTACGACCTCTCACGATGGTGGCTCGAGGTGCGACGAGACTGAACTGACGGATACCCCTAGCACTCCGGGGACCCCTGCACTTGTATCTACTCCCGTCTCCCGTCCACCTTTGACATCGACACCAACACCGACCAGCTCTGTGGATCCTTTCGACCCTGACATCTGTATCTAGGTCCAAGTCAGGATCTAAGCCTCTCTGGCCCCGACACTAGCGTCAACTAGCTCGGTGACTAGTGGCCCAAATACCCCTGCATCTACACTCCCATCTGAACCTTCTTCGGTGCCAGTGCTGACACCGTCTGAGTCGGGGGATCCCCATAACTCGGAGAGTCAGAATTGACTGCACCCATGTTCATGCCTTCTGCGGTGTATACACAAGGACCTGTTGAGGTGATGGATCCCTGTGACTTGGAACCGTCCATGGAACACGGATATATATGGCGGTGGACCCATCTCATCTCGATGAAGCATTGTATGAATACAGGCGTGTCCGATGTCTTTTGATTTGTGAATATGGACGAGTGTAAAGAGGATGGGGACGATGTTAGGTATCAGATTACTGGTACATTGTCGGACTACTGGCTTTTGGATATGGCCGAGATACATGGTATGTTCATCTCTCGTCCCCTATCTCTCGCTGTTTATGCAGTGTCATGTCGTCAGCCCAGGTCGTCACTTTACCATGTTGGAGATAAAGACGATGTTGGCGTACGTGGTGATGACGTACGATGTGGAGCTTGAGGGTGCGACCCGCCCAAGCACTTGGCGACTGGAAATTTGATCAAGGTGACTCAAGGGTTTATTCGACTGGGTGTAGATACTCCCCCCTACTTAAATAGTGTTTGGTATTGAGGGGCTGGAAGCCTAGTGATGCTCCCTCCAATGTTATCGCTGACATCGACTGCAGAGAAACATGCAAGATGTTCTTCCATCACCACCAAAGCACTGACGACCATATTTTCCAAAGAGCCTCCGAGTGCCCCTACATCGTGCAGCACAGCCAGATGCACAATACATAAACAAGATAGACAAGCATAGGTGTTCTGAACAACCAATTGACGTACCTACGAGCCACTATTCCTGTGCATTAGTGATCCGCTGGCAGCAAGTAAGTTCGCCCATGGGCCTTACCTCAAATTCCCCCCACCACTCAAACCTGAGACACATCTTCTCCCAACCTCTGAATCTCCTCAATCTCCTCTGATTCGTGCGTGTCCCTCTGCCCGACCTGGAGCTCCTCTGGGGCTGCGACATCTGCGAATGCGATTGCGGACACTACCGCATTCTGGCTGGCAGTGGGTTGCGAGCCCACACCGAATCCAGTGTCAATCCCTTGCCAGCGACCATGAAGACCACGATCATACAGCTCTCGCATGCTGATGATGAACCGAGGCATAATAGGGCATATACTCAAGAGAATAAACATGCTCAGAAAGAGTTCCAGAGTGCTGTTTAGTGTAAGTGTGTTGGCAATCAGAGTAATAAGATTGAAAAAGGTGATTCTAGAAGATGAGAAAAAACATGTGAGCAATTAGCTGGCATGCAAATACTTTAGGCCAGGGTATTGTGAGGAACATCATGATGGTGAATGGAAATAATGTGAATCAGGAATGGAACTTAAGACATACACAGCAAAATAAACAATCCCATCTCTCACAAATAGTTGCATGTACTGATTAGGTTGCCACAACTTTGTTGCTTTGTACATCTGAACAGACTGCTTGATGGTTGGGGCAATAGCAAGAACCAAAAGTAAAACGCCAAGGAGAATCCGCATAGTTATAATAGGGATTCGAAGCTTGATTGCAGCATTGCCCCATGATATACTGCAAAATGAGAAATCAAGGAGCTGATTTACTATGACAAAAAATACCTATGTGAGATTGTAATAATAAATATGATTTAGCACAAGATTTACCTGATACAGTTGTATTACTGGTGTCAATGCCTGCAATCACAAGGTCAAAAATGACCAGTGGGACATACAGACATAGCAGAGCCCAGAGAATCCCTTTGGACTGATTCCACATCGCATACAGTCGCAGAATCATTACAACTGTAATTAAAGTCATGATAAGAGTAAGATCAAAACAGACAGCCACTCACAATCAGCAGCATAATAAAATACTGGAAATGCCCAAAAAGCTACCTTAAACAAGATGGAACCTGTAGAGTATCCATGCCTCACTCCAGTATAGTGAAGGATAATGAATTAATTTACTTACATCTACAGGATTGTCATAAAATGATTGTTATTCAGATCTATGTGCATACATCTATCAGAAGTCAGTCATTAAAGGCAAAAATAGTGAAAAGCAGAGGCATAGACCAGGAAATGACCAGGAATGAAGGAACTACCAACTGACAATAAATCTAGTTAGCTTGATTGGCCTCAGACTAACTCTAAACTTACGGAGGCCACCATCAATACTTTAGTATAGGTGAACACCATAAGTTGTGTGATATGCTATCATTGTGGATAACAATATACCCACATAGCATAAGAAAGGCCAAGATAACGGACCTATGAAATTGTCAATTCCAAATACATGTGAGGTGGAATCCCCTGTGATACTGTGACACACCAATACAAAGATTGTCGAGACCCATGTCCAGGATCTACACTGTAGGGTTATTAGAGACTCAGTGCTCTCTGAACATTGTTGCTTGGACATTACCCAAATATACTCTATCTTTGATTATCATCAGCCAGGGGGTATGGTGTGGAGAACAAGGTAACACACCTCTCTCGAAAAAGTGAGGACTAGAATGGCAGCATTGCATCACTGTAATGAACAAGGATAGAGTACAGACAAGCGCCACTCACAATAACCATATACGACGGCAGTGATAATGGCAACTGCCAATGAGCATATAAGACGAATCATTGACAGAGGGTATGAGTGACCATACCAGACACATAGTTGCTCGACAGGAGAAGCTGTACGGTGGATGACAAGTCGGAGGACATGCCTAGTACAAAAGAAGCAGTGATGTCTGATGGTTCAACGAGAAACAATGATGAAGACTAGAGGGCACAAAAGTTGTCATTTCCGTTGAGATTTGCTGTGGGTTATATCTCCCACTCGGTGTATTGAAATTTGCCTCGCCACTCGTCTGGAACAACAGGTTGTATATGATCTTCTACCAAATAAACTTTATGTGATGCAGGGCAAAAGGACGGCGAGAAAAGGCCAAAACAGGCATAATTTGGTTACCAAGCAAGTGATTGAGTTCATCCTGTGTACGGCATAGGAACCGTGCGGCAGTGATCGTTCCATATTCTGTGTTCGGACACAACCAAGGAATAAACTGAGCTTCACTCAGCCTATAGTGCGTCATAGTATATCCTACTTGCCTACTTCTGCTGACTGGTATGTACCAGAGTGCAAATATAACCCCTTATTTTAATACTGGAGGTCGGGGAACTACTTTGTTGGCGTATCCCTCTGGGCCGAGATCTATCAATTGACCCACTTATGTAAATATCACTGCGATGATAAAACGGCAACCGAGAATTTGATGTTCGCAGTGCCTCCTTCTGGCAACATGTGTTGAGACCCTTTGCTGTATCTTCCAAATTGATGAAAATGATTGTGAACTGTATAGAATACCTCTGCATTGTTTCTCCCGGGCCTTGTCGAATGTTGGTGGGAGATGAACCACATGATCTCTATGAAGGAAAAGGATTATTGTAATGTCCATTGTATTTGAAAATATATACACCTTATCAATGGTTACGAGTGATGCAATCGCAGTCATGGTACCCAATCACTCCAGCAATCCCAACCCTTCATTAATGCACAAGACAGGACTCACACGAAAAGAGACATAAAGAAAGAAGGTCTTACCCAAGGCTCCGGCTCCAGTGGTGGGCGGTAACGCAAGAATGGTGCATGAATATGTCATGGTGTGAGGATGAGATAACCCGTGATGACGTCCAGTCCGGTTCTGAACTGAATTTAATTTCGCGTTCACGTTTTGTGTGATAGGTGTCAACACGTTAGAACACATATATCTAGTAATGTTATCATTTTTCGAGATGGCAAAGGACACAACCGAATCTGTATGCTTAGTGACAGACCCACTTCCTTATGCCCCAGAATGAAATCAATAAATGGATGGAAGCTGTAAAGAATGAGCTCTTTCGAGATTGTGATCCCAGTTGACAAATCAAGACAGCTAATACTGCCATCGTGCAATAGAATGAAGAAATTCTTGTCATCACTAGCCCAAATAATGGTTTGGTTAATTATAGAATTCTGGTTGGGTCATCGACGAGGCAGCTATAGATCCATACCAATTCGTAAGACCGAGTAGGCGTGGAAAGGAGGCATCTATTGGGGGAGAATTCGCACATGCAAGATAATATATTGCATGATGAGTCGGTACTAGCATCCACGTCGAGCCGGAGGGTAATTCAGATGGCCAAAACGACGACACGGAGGTCGCAGGTGGTATAACAACGAAGATTGGGTAGCGGTGTGTCTGGTTAATGAGATATACTGTATCTCCGGGCATGTGGAATCAGTCGAGCATAGATACGGATGATGATGAGGATCACATAGATCCCACAAAGTGTCAAATGCAGTGGACAAGATAACGAGGATGGCACAACAAATGGTGCTATTGGTGATCTGCAATGAATCATGCTGAAGCCATTAGTCGAGGAAGAACCTTGGCACGCGAAATGGTTTGAAACACGCCATATGACCCATCTACAACAATCGAATCATTGAACAGATCCGCAGGTTGATATAGCGAGCACACAAGCGGTAAGCTCGATGAGATTCTGCGAACTCCAAAATCAGTCCTACCACTAGTAAAATACCCGTGTTGGAGACATCTAGACACAATGATGG
>JBBPKD010000350.1:0-22990 GCA_038089075.1 Singerocomus inundabilis
GGGATGTCCAAGAACGAGACTGACAGGCAAGTCAGTCGACACGGCGTGGTCGACGAGTGACATGGCACCCACGGATGTGGAGCAGGATCTCTTGCGGCAAGGCGAGAAGCATCGTATATGCGCTGCGGGCGAATCCTCTGGACGAGGGAGTCGAACTGCGTCGCTGAGTCAGCGCGGGATCCATTTGTATATTGAACGCTGCGGCTACTCTATCGTACTTGGGAGAGCACTGCTTATCCCTTCCAACCGTCATGACATTTCGTGTTCTAGAAACGAGAAGGCCCAACACTCCCCCAACAAGCAGGATCAATCTGATGCTGAAGCTTATTTCCGGAATGAAAGAAGAATCTTGATTGGAATGTCACATCGTCGACGTCGTCTTCTCGACATTAACCCGGATGCCCGACACGACTCCGGCTTCGCCCCCATCACTCACGCTGCTGCGTCTTGCATGAGATCCCATTTCAATTGAATTGTACGCCGGGGCTGGGCTGATGTGTTCAAGCGAACCGAGGGTCCGAGAACTGTCGCCCGCAAACCCCATGCCGGACTCAAAATGCATCTCGTCCAGTTCGACGTCTGCTGCCTCGAGATCGGGTTGAATACTCCCAATGGTGCTTAGCATGATATTCGAGGCGATGGTGGACCCGGGTCCGCGATGACGTATTCCAAGTCCTCCACGCTTCACATGGGGTGGGCCGTTGGACGACGTGGTCACCCCAGATTTGGTCGCAAATGCGCCAACACCCGTCCCTTCCGAGTGGGAGACTGTTTCCGCACCTCGCTCCCTTAGATCCAGAATCTGAAACGCGGTTGGTGCTATGTGAGAACCTCAGCATAAACAGACTCACGAGACGACAGGCAAGTAGTGGTGCCATCATAACACTCAGGGGGATATTTAGCGCAGATATAACCTGACGCGGTCTAAATAACCATGCATGTGAGCATGGCGAGAGAAGCGCACGCAGTGAGTCTTACTGAAGATAAAAGATCCCATTGATCTGCCGTAACCAATGAGCCATCCTAGATCAGACACTACCTAATCAAACTCACCAAGTTTGCGATGGAGATCAGGATGTAATAAAAGACACCTGCGGGAAACGTTACCGGACCCCACAACACGTGCATATATGCGACATACCCTCGCGAAGGAACGTCTGAATGAGTTTGCTGTTCGCTCCTCCATTTCTGATACGGATGTGGAAAGCCTTCCAAACCGTCATGGCTGTGACGAGGGTATCGAACAAGAGCGGGGCGATCTTATTAATATATAAGCGTATGAATGTTAGCACCATGGGTGAGACGCACAAAAAATCCTGCGCAAGGTATGTTTAGCAGCTATTCAGATGGCATGATCTCACATTACCAAGTAGATGCGCAGAGTGTGGTTTAGACGCCGGGAAACAGGGGCCCTTGAGGTCGAGATAATGATGATGTGAATACATGTTTGGTTTCGCCAATTTTCACTCACATATGGAGGAGTTACGAACGCTAAAACTGTTCTAAAAGTAAATAATCAAGGGGGCGGACACGTATTTTCAATTTCACTGACGTATCATTTGTGACGTATCCACGTAGAGCTGATACGCAACCACACCAGCTAGGGCACAGACGAGTGCCAGAAGGAGGTACACATTGCGATTGAAGAAAGCATATGTACGAATGAGCAGAACGGCTAGGGTTATTTTCTTGCATTAGGGTTCTAGTCGTGGGGAGAAATAAAAACTGACACTCGGACCCGACTTGGTTCCACATCGCCAACGCAACTGGAATCTACAGGAATCGGTGAGGACAAGTTTCTGTATGAAGAGGATGGCGACTATTTACCTTGTATATTTTTTCACAGACTTCCTGGGTGTGATCCGTGACGAAAGCATACAAAAGATAAGGCACAACTACGATGACCCAGTAGCTTATTGGAGACGTGAAATTGTTGAAAGAGGTGATGCAACAATTTTCACGTACCGACAAAACAAGTATGCAACTTTAACGGGTGTCCAGGTTGTCTTCCAGATCTGATAGCACTGTATTGTAAGTTGTAAGAGGGGAGGAGAGAAGGTGACGCACAAAACGCCATTCTCTGGGAAGGCTGATTATCCAGTCCCACACGACGACGGCGTCTGGTAGCCGTGAGTGCGGGGCCGGATTGACGTATATGCATTCAAGGGATGGGGACTTACACATGCCTAGAGGGAGGTCGAGAACGTCCGTTATCTGGTCGAGAGATCAGTGTTCGTTTGACTCACTGCAAAAATAAACCTGGGTGCTGAGGATGAAGTGAGACGAGGGCAGGGAGGCGTGCTGAAAAATACTTGCACGTAAATAAAATGCTGGGCGGTTTCAATGGTGTCCCCCATCGTGCGGAGAAGAAAAAACAAAATCGTTGGGAGGGGGGGAGGACGTGGAGTGGTTGTGAGTTGGGGGGGAAGGAAAGAAATAAGGAGGGAGGGGCTGGTTTGGAAGCACGACGGCTTCTCGAGAAGCGGGTGTCTGTCGCTCGACTGGCTGGACCAGCCACAGCGACTCCCCCGATCTGGTCTCACCAGCGGCGAATCAACCATCCCAACTGGTCATCCTACTTCCCCCATCAACAGGATCCCGACACTACTCGTCTCCCCGATTCCCCTTGTTTGTTAGTCCCGTCGAGCGTCCCCGCGTGTGTGTCTCCATGATCATCCATAGAGACAATTCTCCCGCGTGATCTCCGCGAGCGAGAGTCACGTGACTTTATATCCTGTCGGTGACTGTTGACTTGGTCTCTACCAGGGGTTCTGCTAATGGCGTCTGGTGTGCAAACTCTGCGGCTTAGACGCCCGGGGCGTCCAAAGCCAACTCTTCCACAACCCACTAGGCATACAGGCATCTTACAGGACCAGCTTCGCAGGTGCGTATTCCAGCGCCTATGTGGGACCCTCTAACCACCACTCAGAGCTGCTCGGAAACCATGGATCCCGGATTTCCAGACTGCTGTCCGCATCTTGCTCCTTGTTCGTGTGGCAGGTGCTATGTACTCTAATATACAAGACTGCGATGAAGGTCAGCTTATTCAATAAAAACATTCATGGTATTCGCTCAACCATACAGTCTTCAACTTTTGGGAGCCTCTGCACTTCCTACAATATGGTCACGGATTTCAGACGTGGGAGGTAACCCCTACTTTCGCAATACGAAGCTGGGCCTATATCTTGCTTCACATGCCAGTAGCTCGGTTGTCCTCTGTATTTGCGCTCGGAAAGGTGGTACCATCAAGTTTCATGTCTCTCCTCGAGCTGACAAACTAGTTCAGCGACCAGCTTTCTTTGCTGTGCGGATATTCCTTGCTGTCTTGTCCACGATCTGTGAAGTCAAATTCTTCCGCACTGTTGTCGAAAAGGTCAACGATAGAGTTGGCCGTTATATGTTCTTCATCCTGCTATTCAGCGCGGGCATGTGGAATGCTACGGCCGGTATCTATTTTTGATCCTATCACCTAATTCGCCTCTCAAAGCACCACAGCTTTTTTGCCTTCCTCTTTTGCCATGTATGCTACCTCACTTGCGTTTGCGTTTGCGCTGGAACCCGCTACTATCAAGAATACGAGAAGGACACTTTTCGCCACGACGTTGTTCGCCACTGGTGCCATTGTGGGGTGGCCGTTTGCACTTGCACTCTCACTACCTTTCGTGTTTGAAGAGCTCTTTGTGTTTAGTGGCGACAAAGTGGAACCAACATTACGTGTCAACTGGATGCTTGCGCGTTGGAAGCATCTTGTCTTGGCTGGCCTTGTTTCTGCTTTCATTTTTGTGAGTTTCTTTTTGGTTTGCCTGCGGAAACTGTTGTCGACGCTCTGTCTTGCACTAGGTCCCTGTGATCTGCGTCGACAGCGTTGCGTATGGGAAGTGGACTATTGTCCCATGGAATATTGTCCAATACAACATCTTTGGTGGTCTTGAACGGGGTCCTGACTTGTATGGGACCTCGCCTTGGTACTTCTATATCCTGAACCTCTTCCTTAACTTCAACATCTTGTTGATCCTCGCATTCGCGTCGTTACCTTCTCTTGCGGTCACCTATCATCTTGATCGCAAGCGTCTCGGGCTCTCAAAACCAGGACAAAGTGACAGCTCGCCATTTACGATCCTTGCGTTGCGACTAGCCCCGCTGTACCTGTGGGTTGCAATATTGACAGCACAAGCCCATAAAGAGGAACGATTCATGTATCCAGCATACCCGCTCATATGTTTCAACGCGGCTGTTACAATCTATTTGCTACGCGGATGGCTAGAAATCTCATATATTTATGTGACGAAATCCCCATACAAGGTTGGACGGATTTTGTTGTTGATTCACCTGTTTACAACTAACTTTTCTGTAATTTGATGATAGGCCTCAAAGTCGGTTATCTTCAGCACAACCACTCTTGCCATCATTCTGGCCTCGGGGTTGCTGTCCCTCTCCCGCATCCTCGCGCTATGGTACTACTATCATGCACCCCTCTCCGTCTTTAGTCGTTTCGAAGCCTTTGAACTCCCCCGCCTCCTCAATGACACCGGTCTCTTGCCACCTTTACCTACGGACGTAGAGGAAAGCGACAGACCAAGTATTGATTTTACGGTTCTCGAGCAGTTTGATCTGAAGTTGTGTCTTGGGAAGGAATGGTATCGTTTCCCAGGACACTATTTGGTGCCTAACGTTGTATCTGTCGACTTTGTCAAAAGCGACTTCAAAGGGTTGCTTCCCGCTCATTTCAAGTCGGGGAACATAACCAACGAACCATGGTGGGATAGGAAAGGTTCCAGGAACACCCCAGCCGGTTTAAATGATCTCAACAAGGAGGTTCATGAATACTATGTGCGTAATCCTTGGCCTTTCTTCCGTATGCTTCTAATCAATGCTCATGTAGGTTCCCGTAGAAACCTGTGATTACCTTGTAGACCTTGATTTTCCTCGACACCCAACCTTTTCCAAGCATGAACCTCGATATGCCGTCGATGAGCGGACATGGGACCGTGTTACATGTTTGCCTTTTCTCGACGCGTCACACTCATCGCTGGTGACCAGGATATTGTGGTTTCCTGGGCGTTGGTGGCAGAGCCATAATGAGTATGGGGACTATTGCTTGCTCAAAAACAAAGAAAGAGTGGGCAAGAAAGAACGTGAATTCATTACTCGTACGTATAGAGGGAAATAGTATGCAAAAGCACTATACTTTTCAGCTAGATTGTGTAGAGGCTGACGCCAAATTGGAATACTAGGTATTTTTAACATGTGAGTTCACAAGATATCGGTGTTAAACCTTTAGACCAACCGTCATCATGCTCTCCAGCTCTACCCATACACGGCTGACGCGTACCTCATCCGATTTGCGCACACTATCCGCCACGTTGCTCCCCCCATCTCCTATCCTAAAGGCCGACGGTTCGTTGATTTCCTCGATCTCGGGGGAGATACCAATACTCCTCGAAGCGACGACACACGCTTGCGATTCCACGCTCCCCACCTTTGGGGAAATGCCAGGGTTGTATGACCTTGCTGAAGAACTGAATCCGATCGATAAGCTTGATACCAGAGGAAATACAAGGAACTTGGTTCGCAGCGATGACGCCTCACTCGGGAATTGGGTGTGCAGGGAATCAGACGACATGTGCATCACTACGGAATTTCCGAACGGTCGCGGCACTGAATCTCCAAGCGACTCCTGCCCTGCAGAGGTCGCTTCTAGTGAACTGAAAAACCCAACACACATTATACACCACGGTGCTCTCTGTGATGTCGGGTGCTCAAGCATGCTAGGCAATTCCTCGGCGCCAATATTTGGAAAAAAAGGTAACTGTGAAGCATTACAGGATCCGCAGGCTCCCCGTTCGAATGTCATGGAACTCAGCACCACAACCGTAGTACCCAGAGAGAATCTTGATGGTGATCAACAACTGACGCTTGCGACGTTTCACACGTGCACTTCGCTACCAACACCGACATTCGCGCCTCCTTCGCCATCGTCATCGGTGGATGTGATTTCGCCTCCAGCCTCTCCGGTTAGCCGACAACGCCACCGTCGTCCACTCGAAAGAGCTAGAGCCGTTCGCTTCCCTGGTCGTCCAAGATCTCCCCGACTGCAAGTCAACGAGGTCGAGGGAAATCTCGTACATAACGCACCATCACCGAAACTTGCGTCATATCCTAGATGGCAGTTGACTCACACCGCACCTATGGCGTCCACCTATTCGTGCGCGGCCGACAGTCATACATCTGGTGCGGTGCATCCGCTCATGAAGCGCGTAGCGCTCCCAGAGGAATTCCCGTGGCTAAAGCATCTATTCATCGAGTTGTGGATTGATCAAGAAGGATTTCGAGCAGTTCGGCCATGCATGCAGCTAATGGGCTACTCGTCACGGACACGCTCATTGCAACCTTACGAGTCCACTCAGAATTCTGGCTCCAACGCTACTGCAGGAGTTGCTGAGTTCATGCCGACGAAACGAGAAACGTTTGCATTTCACTATGCGGTGCTGGACGGTTCGCCGACGCTTCGAATGGTGTCGGTAGCGGGAGATGAACCCCGTGACTATATTTCCAGACAAGCGACCCTCAGTGTCAAGGCCAACGGTGTATACACTGTACTCGGAGCAGAGAATTTCATGGGGCCGATACTGAACAGCGATGTGCACGGGCTTTGCGTTGAAAACGTGAGACTGCCTTGGAAATTCGACTACCTCGTTAGTAATCGCAAAGTGGATGGGACTGAGAAGACAGTCCCCGGGGAGAAAACCTTGACGCCTCTGACGTTTTCCTGTTCACCGTACCTATTTCATCCACTGCAAGGGAAGAAAACTGGACTGATGCATATCATGAAGAAGAACCTGGCACCAAAATTAGGGTCCCAGAAGCTGGTGCCGCCGACGTACGCGTCGAGTCACGGCAACCTATCACGAGCCTCGCGGCATGTCTCGATTGGGAGAGACGCTGTTGCACACGCCAGGTCTCAGTCTGATGCATCCGCTAGAAATAGACAACATTCGCTTAGGAAGTCTCCGCTGGAAACCGAAACTAGAGGGGGGACCATTCAGGATATGAATCACTTACCACGTGCTCGTCGACGAAGAACATCGTCTGGGGGGGAATATAGTTTGACACGTTAGGGGGGGAGCGGTTTCCAGACACGATTAGGTTGGCTTCATTCTTTTTCCATGTTCCTATGATTGGCAGGATGTCCTGCCAACCATCCAAACACGTCTAGTAGCGTACCTAGATGATGGGAGTTGCAGTGGAATCTATTCAAGTGGGATTTGACATTGGGGGGTCATTTACCATACTTAGTAGTCAACCCGCTGCTCCTTTTCCCCCGTCGCCTCCACTTGTAGTACATATTCGGACCAACATGTCTATTGTTCATATCAACTCGGTGTCCCATCTCAATAGCGTCCTGTCAGATTCAAATAAGTTGACTGTAGGTGATGATTTACTCTCGCACAAAATCGTGGTTGACTCATCATACATAGGTCATCGACTTCCATGCAGACTGGTGATTCGTCTTGTCTATCTCAGATGGTTGGTAGATTCTAACGGACGTCGACAAGGTGTGGTCCTTGTCGCGCAATTGCACCGACATTTGAAGCGCTCGCAAAGCAGTATCCTAACGTGAACTTTGTCAAGTGTGATGTCGACGCTGCGAGAGACGTGGCATCCGCGTACAGTGTCTTGGCGATGTGGGTACTATTCTACCCCGTATATTGTCCCATGGGTTATGGGTCTGACTCGCTGCTCGTGGCTCTCAGGCCAACGTTCATTTTCCTGCAAGGCTCTAAACAGGTTCACACGATTCGTGGTGCTGATAGGAGGCATGTATTTATTTTCGACCCTCGTTTAAACCACTGAAATACGGGTGATAGCGGACTGCAAAACGCTGTGAAACGATTTGCGGGCACGTCATCCACCAGTACCTTCTCTGGACAAGGTCACACTCTTGGAGGACAATCATCACCAGTATCAAATGACACCATAGTAGCTACCACATCGTCAATTTGGTCAAAGATGGATCCATCTCTCAAGGTTCTTCTAGGCCTCATAACGGTATATGTATTCTTTTGGTTGATGTAGAACTTCGAGACTTGCTGTTGTCCATCTTTGACGGCGGTCCATTCAACATGGCATTTGATGTATCCAGCTACTTTCGTTCGCGTGACCTTTGTACGATCGGAATGCTCCACAGCATAAGATACATCGACATCACTTGTAGAAAGGAAAGCTCGACTATATTGCTACAATTCCACAAGTACACTCTACAATATCGAGACTGCTGACACTGCAAGACGTTTCACTACTTGGTAGTAGACAAATTTATTGAAAACCTACAGCTGGGGACTGAACACCATAGCGGGGTATGATAGGCTAGAAGCGCTTACTGCCCCAGCCCAACGCCTGGAAAGCCTGACGGGCTGCGTCTTCCTTTGCTACTTTCTGGTTCCTGCCTGCCCCAGTCCCTCTAAGTTGGTTATTGACTGCGAGTCACTTGAGTTATAATCAATGGGAGGTGGAATGGCGATCACCAAAGCACTTGACAGCCCAGCGAGGCTGATGAGCAGGACCTTCTGACTCACTCTCCCAGTTGATGACGAGGCCGCGTTGGACGCAAGTCTGATTAAACAAGGCCAGTGTATTGACTTGTGGCACCCCCCCGGTTGGCGGGGAGGCTGGAGACGGAGGGACAGTGTTGGAGGGTGCTGGTGCGGTGGTCGAGGTATAAGGAGGTGGTGGTGGAGCAGCTGCATTGCTTCCTGGGGCCGCAAGTGGTTCTGATTCTGGATTTACCAGACGACTGATCCAATTGAGGAGTGGAGGAAGTCCTCTCTGTATATATACCGCCCCCACATAGGAGCTAAAGAGGAGACGCTCTTCCTACTGCAGATGAATGGCCTTGTATGCCACGAATAAAGTCGTCTTACTGTCTGATCGTCAAGCCTTGATCGATCCTCGAGACCTCTCACTCTGGACTTCAAGTTGTAGCAAGCAAGCCAATGTTTGATATGATCGTCGTCCATGAGTTCCTTGTGTTTTTCCTGCGGCGAGACGGTGATCACTGCATGAGGTATGAAGAGCGGTGCTCAGATCTGTAACATACTGAGAGATCCAGCGCGGAGAGGAAGGGTGTTTGTTGAAACAAGATGTACATGACGATCATGCTAAGCACGGTGTGGCCGAGTTCAGCAAGACGCTCCCCTCCCCCATGCTCCGTGTTGTCGGGGGGTGATGAGCTGTTTCTGTAAGACTGGCGTGTAAAGACATCGAGGAGGAGGTCGCCCTCGATGGGGGGGAGTGCTGGGATGTTGTTCATTCCAAGTCACGATCGAATCGATGACCATGGGGGTCATTTACCATCGTTGTCACGTGCCCCCATTCCCTTTCTCTCCCCCTCATGCGTCCGCTCATACCAGAGCGTTTCGTCGACGCCCCCTCCCAGCGTCTCTACTATCTCAGTCTCGGTTGTTTATTGCAGGTCAGTTCATTCACCAGCTCTGCCTTGTTTCCTCCCTCACCTCCGTACAAGGCCGTCAAGACACTCGACGTCGTTCGGAGCCTGCTTGCTCCGAGTGATCCGAGTTCCTATGCTTATGGCAAAAAATGGTTTTGTCTCGACTTTGCATATGTCACCTTTCTCTCGCAGCTTCGAATCCCGCGCCTCACCTACAGCAAGGCTGTTGTGGCCCTCCAAATCCTCTCCCTTTGGTTCCTCGACGGCTTGTTGTTTGGTGCCATAAGTCTACATCCTGCTTCAGGCGCTCCCACCTCGGATGGGTATCATAGGATGCAAAGTAAATCTCCTTTTACTTCTCCCGAGAACGCGCTTATTTGCTTTGCAGAACGTCTAGACTTACCTGCAACTCCCGAACAATTCCGCATCACTGACGTGTTTTCCCCCTCTGGTCTCCTTTCCATTTTCTTATATACGTCCCGCGGAGATCAACACTTGCTCGGTCAACATACAGTCCGCATGTCGCCAATCAGCACTGCACACCTCAATCCAGACGCGCTCACTTTCTGCCTCTCGCCTCCTTCACACTCCGTACTCGTTCCTATTCTTGTTAACAACACCACCCCAGCAAATGTTCGGTATTCTTTTACACCCTTGACTTACATCGAGGGGCAGCCCGGCACTGGTCGCATCGAGCATATCGAGCTTAGCGGAAAAGACCTCAAAGCAATCGAACAAGCTCGACTCGAGGGTCTTCAATCAATTCGCACTCATTCTGCTGACGACGAGTATGAAGATGACGAAGATGAAACCCCTTCCTCTGATTCCCAGCTGCAAAAAACCCAGTCGCTGGCCCATATACGCGTGACCAAACCGGGTACCATCCGACTAGAGAGAGTACTCGATAGCTCTGGCGTGGCCGCTCGACTCGCTTACCCTCTCGAAGTTACGGTCGTCCCTTGTCCCACCGCATACTATATAGATGGACCCGTTGGCCAACCGACTCATGCGGTTCGATGTCAGGGAGACACTTCAGATGTTGACCTGACCATCGATATCCGTGGGGTACCACCTCTTGGTCTCCGCTGGTCAAAGTATGTCGATGGGAAAATGGAGAGCTTCCTCGTTGAAGGCATCGAAGATAGCAGTCCGACGTCTCGCTCACACACAGATTCGCGCAATGTTGTGAGAACTTCTTCGAAAACACTTCAAATATTGAAAGTTCCTCTATCGTTCCCGGCGGAGTCTTTGGGAAGAGTCACACTCGTTTTAGAGAGTGTCATCGATGGCATGGGTAACCTTGTCCCGCTTGATCAAGGTATTACCAGTGAAGCCCTCCAGCGTGGAGTAGCGTTGAATTCGAAGACGACACGATCGCTAAACATCCTTCGACGTCCCAGCGTTTCCTTCCGGAACTGTGGTCCAGGAAACCCTGTCTCTCTGCTGATCGGTTCAGACACCCTTCTGTCTCTTCAAGTGACTGACCCGGATCCATTGGATGTCCCATGGAGTGTCAACGTCAAATTTGACCCATCAGAGGACGGCAAAAGTCGTGGAAAGGGTGTCAAATCGTGGCAGGACACCACTCTAACCCAGCAGTCTTCTTTTAGCTTGAGCGCTAGTGCTGCAGGAGAGTACAAGATTCTAGGCATTAGGGGCAAGGTATGAGCTTAATGTCCGCAAAACGACGTGAATATTTAAAAATCCCACAGTTTTGCGAAGGGGACGTCCTCTCCCCAGAGACATGTCAGGTTGTTGAAAAACCTATGCCAACAGCCGAGATTGAATGGAAGCGAATTCACGAATGGTATGTATCTCATATTACGCTTAGACAATCCCGCTGATCATGGCTCTAGTTCCGGTGACACTGGCGTTTCAGTTTCGCTCATATTCCATGGAACCCCTCCCTTCCAGGTATATTATCGCACACAACATGACAAGGAAGATCCACGCGACCTTTCTAAAATGTTCACCAGCTCACGGGGTGAGCTCACATTGCAACCCGAACATAGCGGTCACTACTTCTACACGTTCCTATCCCTGAGCGACGCAAATTACAAGAAGGTAGAGCTCAAGGGTCCGCTCATCGACCAGATCGTCCATCCCCTAGCGGCTGCCGACTTTGCTCCAACAGCAGGTACTGGGCGTTCCAAGCGCATGGTAAACAGTTGTTCTGGGAACATTGTCGATATCGAAGTGGACCTCCGAGTGTGTCACCAGTTTGTTTCCAAAAGCATCATTTGTAATATGTCGTTTCCAGGGAACAGCTCCGTGGAATCTGGAATTGGACATCGTTGGACCTCGTACTACTGATCGTCTAGAGATCCGCGATATAAATTCACCATCTACGCGTATACAAGTGCCTATTCCATCTAAAATAGACAAAGAAGGTGGAACCTTTGAAGTGGACCTAGGTAAGTTTTTGCGAATCTTGTAACCGAGCACCCTCACCGGACATCTGGAAGTGAGCGTTGAGGATGCCTATGGGTGTAAACGTTCCATCTCCGTGCCTGGCGTTTCAGTGAATGTCCGCAGGGTCAAGGTATGGTTTGGTTTTTTTTAATAGCTCTGGTTATTTCATAGCACTTGTTCTTTAGCCCACGGCCAAATTCTACATAAAGAACAGTATCAGACAGGTTACGATCCTGGAAAACGACGAAACCGAATTGCCTTTGCGGCTTACTGGTGATGGTGTATGTCTACCTTCAAAGTGTTTTGCAAGTACTATGGTGTTGATGTCAGTGCAGCCATGGACCGTCAAGTACTGTCATGCAGAACGGCCTGAATCTGTTCAGACTGTAAATTTACGCTCTCCAAACGAATATATCCGTGTCAAAAACAGGGGTTGGTACGAGCTTCTCGAGGTATGTGTTCTCCTCATTATGAAGTACGGCTTTAATTTGTCCTGCCAGGTATCGGATTCACAATGTCCAGGTTTCGTCGTCGCCGAAGAAAATAAATATCACGTGGATTGGGTCCCTCGTCCATCTGCCAGATTGGACCCGCAAACGCCGTCGACATTTGAGACGTATAACCGTTCTCATATACTTCCGCCAATTTGCCAAGGTCATGATGACCACGTCGAACTTGACTTGAGAGGTATGTCGACAAATGCCTGTACCAAGCCAATTTTCATTATTCCCCAAGGTCGCCCTCCTTTTCAAATCATGTACAACGTCGCAATGAAGGACGAATCAGGGATTGGTACCATCGTTTTGGACCAGCCAACTTTCAGCAGTATTCAGCCACGAACACGTTTCCAACTTCATACGTCTAGTTCCGGGCGCAAGTACTATGAAGTGAAGCAAGTTGGAGACACGGCATACCCGCTTCATAAACACAAGGGAGCCGTGATTCCACGTTCAGAGCGGTTGGTCTTTGAGCAAGAAGTTCTTCCCAAGCCTTCTGCAAAGTTCAAGAACGATAACCGCATGTCCTTTTGCCTCAATGATGTCCTTAGTCCTCGAGATCCAACATCGTCCGATGGCACGATCCTACTCGAAGGTACACCCCCATTCCAGCTCCACGTATCGATCAAAAACCTTGCTGCTAGCAAGGTACAGCACGAGACCGTGGAAGTACGCGACGAGGTCTGGAAGTTGGATTTACCATCATACTACTTCACGTCTATAGGACCCTATCAAGTGACGATCGAAACCATACATGATTCTTCACACTGTGAGCAGGCAGAACTCGACCCTTTGCGACGTTCGATTTGGATTGATGTTGCCGAAACGGCTGCCATCATCCCCTTGGACAAGAAGACGGATTTCTGTGTGGGTGACGTGACTCAGTTCCAGTTGGAGGGGACCCCACCTTGGACAATTGGGTAAGTTGACGTGTACGTGACGCCCACAGACGTTGCTCATAGTCCGATAGTTACCGAATCAATGGCAAATCTTACACACAGGAAGCGAAGACGTCGCCATGGTCGATTGCCCAACACCAAAATGGCGAATTCATTGTCGGCTCCGTCGCTCACCAGCAAAGGATGTGTAAAGCTGCGATTGTCAACTTGCGTATGAGCATTCACCCATTACCGTCGGCCCAGGTAGGTCACGGGAAGCGCATATACCAAGACATACATGAAGGCATGGCTGCTATTGCCCTTGAAGTTCATGAGATGTTGACCCTTGCTCGCAGGTGATCAAGCTGAGATCATGTTTACGTTGATTGGCGAACCTCCCTTCACATTCACGTATCAACGCGCTGAGCCTAGTCCCAAGAAGGGAGGCAAGCCGGGAAAGGTCCTTGAGACTCACACCGTTTCGGGCGTCATGACGCATGAATATTCCGTCTTTTCGGCACTCGAAGGTATGCTCGAGCCAACACATACGACTTTACTGCACTGACAAATGTTCGACAGGAACATGGACAGTGACTTCTATCTCGGACCGTTACTGTCGATATCCGTCGTTGCAGGAAGGTCTTGAAAAGCCGAGGCACTGAGGTGTCTTTAAGGACATTGCTTGATCCTTGTTCGTGCATTTGTAGCTCTAGTCAATATTCATTTTACACATCACACTCACAACGTTATCTGAGGAACTGAGCCAATGTGATTGCGAGATGACAGGGTTTTGTACGAGTGTTACAAAGATTCGGAATGGCTCTAGACCTGAACGGATGAGATGTAGAACCACTTGGAGACTGGCACATCATCAGAGTTAGCCACCACAAGCAAACATCAGACTTACTTGAGGGATCGATGGGTGCAGGGGGTTGTCGCGAGTCGAGGGGTATAGTGGTGTAGACAGGATCGTGAGGGTTGGTGAAGCCAGGACCCGCAACCGTGAGGTTACGACTAGGAAAGTTTGGAGTAAGTCTGCACTCGGAAGAACATGTTGGAATGAACGCACATCGAAATGTCAGCACCCATGGCTAGAGACTCGCTACCGATGAGACGGCGCCATGCCTCGTGACACTCGTGGATGATCTCGGTTGCATACTTTTTGTTCTTGGCTTCGCCGGAGAAGGCAAAAGCGTTCTCACCCTTGCCGTCAGGAATTTTGTAGATTCTACATTCATCCGTGAGTGAGCCCACTCTCAGCCTAGAAACGAAAAAAAAAAAACCTAAACCACTCGTTGGTAGCTCTGATCAAGCCAGGAAGGTGACGCTCGACGTCTTCGATGTCGTTGAGCTTCGGAGCGAGGGGATCTTGTACATCGACAACGATGACCTTCCAGTCTGTCTCGCCCTCGTCGAGCAAGGCCATGATACCGAGGACCTTGACCTGCTTCACCTGACCGGTGTAGCCTACCTGTTCGCCGATCTCGCAGACATCAAGCGGGTCGTTATCACCCTTGGCTTTGGTCTCTGCATGGGTGTTGTTTGGATCTTCCCAGGTCTATCGGGGATCAGTGATGAGGGGTGATAGTACGACTGACATGGCGCATATGACAGACCTGAGGGAAAGCACCGTAGTTCCAGATGTAACCATGGTGAGGGAAGCAGTTGCGTACGAAACGTAGACGGTTTTTTTTTATGTCCTGCTTGATGGGATTAAAGGGTTCATCTTTGGAGATTTCCATCTTGGCGTTGGTCCAACGAGGGACCTCGACGATCATGTTGAGGATGCCATTGCTCTTGTCGGCGAAGAGGGGGACGTCGTGGAAGGAAGAGACGACTTGACCATCCCGTTCGATGTACACCCTATGTTCTGATGTCCGACAAGATGATCAGTCACGAGATTTCGCGAGAACGAGGTGGCCCACCGAGCGTGTTGGGTGCACCGATGAGACGAGGGGAGTATTCTGAGGAGATGTCAGAAAAATGGGAGAGATGGTGCGGAAAAAAGACATACGGGAGGCCATGGAGACTTTGTATGAGAGATGGCGCAGATGTTGGGAGAGACGAAGAGCAGGGATGGATGAGCCGGTCATAGCCGCACTAAGGAACGACTAGGATCGATATTCTCACACACGCAAAGTACGACAAGACTAGCCGAGCACGTCTCCCCCGTCCAACGTCCGTCTAGTCGAAAACGACCCGTTCAAGTCCAGCCGGAGTAGCAATCGCTCTACGTGCCGGCGCACCTCCCCGTTCCATTCCACTCCCTTTCCCCTCACAAACGTCCGCTGAAACGTCGTCTGGTTCCCCGGGCCCATGCTCGTCATCAACACTGACTTGGACGCGTCCCCCGTCGCGGTGAACGGCTGTTGGGATGTCGAGAGCGACAGCTGTTCGTAGAACGAATCTAGGAGTGCATGCAGACACTGTGGATCGCTCAGAACAATGCTTCATTCGGCACACACGATGATTACCTCGTTGATCTCAAACACCACCTGCAGTCGCTCCTGGACCATCACACCTACCTTGCCACCACCAGCCGCGAGACTGCCTTCGAACAACAAGGCTGGAAGCACATCTCCGCCCCATCGCTCAATTTGTGCCACGAACCGTTCACAAACCTCGAATATAGGACGGAGGATCGCAGCCAGAGTCGGATGAGAAAGTAAGCATCCCGTCACGAGACGTTCCAGATATGTGCCGTGGAGGTTCCGGAGCGTCGTAAAGTCGAGATATGTCCGATCAGCGCTCGTGCCAGCGTCGACGCTACGGCCGCGTTGTGAAGCCTTCCGACCAACGCTCTCAGAGCGCGCACGTTGTGGCCTGTTCAGTAGCTCCCTGAACCGCCTGAACTCCTCGTCCACTACATCCACCATGACATACCCCAGCAGACTGTCGAGGAACCATCCCATGTGCCTGACGACACCCCAACCACAACGAAGCAGTTGTTTTCGCACCTCGATGTCTTCCGTAGTGCCACCCTCTCCAAGACCCGTCCATCTGCGTCGAGCTCGCTGAGCATTGGACAACGATGTCCAGCACGAGTGAATACGAGTGTGTGTTTTGCGTAGTGATGATAAATAGTTGAACAGTGCTGAGTAAGTCTGCAGGTCGGAGGGGTGAAGGAAAAGGTCAAGAGGCCAGACGACATTGTATGTAAGAACAAGAGTAGTCCCAAGGAGAAGGTCATCAAAAGAAGTGATCTCCCCAAGATTACTGGTCGTGGATAATGAGAGTATCTTGTCACTGAGTGAAGGGAGCAAAGGCCGAATTGGCCCTAAAGGCATTTGAAACTTGAGGTGCAACAAGGACGGGTCATGCTGGGCTGTCGTCCCCACCGAAGCTCTGAGGAGGGCAAGATTCAGATCTTGTTCTCTGATCATGGAGGTACCGCCAGACCGTGTGGTCAAGCGGGATATTTTGAGCTGTTCAATGTCTCGTATGAGGGCCAGGCTGAACTCTCCATTACGCAAAAGGAAGTAGTTTGCTCTGCGAACGGTGAAGGTGAGCACGAACATGATCCTAAGCTGCGATACACCCACAGTGACACGACGGAATCCTCTACGTCCTTGTGCGTGAGGACATTTAGCCATAGCCATTCGCTGACGTTGGTCCGGATTTGAGAAATGACGAGGTCAAATCTGTACTGGTCTTCAGGCAGTACGGTATCCAGCAAATTCGCATGCTGTAGGGCCTGATCTCGTGGAATCTGACTTTCCCATTTCTTCTGTTTCACCGTTGCGATGGCTCGCCCGACATAGACGATAGATTCGCGTGACTGGTGCGACACGCACGAGGGCATCGCGCCTTCAACAAGCGCATAGTTGTCTGATGCCAGAGGGTCGACGGGCGACAGAGACCCATGGACCAAGAGGGCGGCCAGCTGACCGCGCCATGTACGTTGAACTGCGATTGCGAGCGAGGACATGATCTGGGAGATGCGATGCACCCCCGTCTTTGAATGGGTGAGCAGCATGTCGATCAGTGGGCCAGGCTGCCACTGATCTTCACGTTCGAGCTGTGTCGTGAGGGACTCGAGGGCGGCGAGCGGCGCGTCCCACTCTGCAAAAGTTGCACGTACCGCGGCGAGTGGGACGAAAAATCCAGAGCCGACGAGCTCTGGGTCACGGCGGAGGACCTTGGCCTCGGTGTCCACGACCAGACTCTCGTAGTCGTCTTTGAGGATCTGGTTGAGTGTCGCGCACAACGCGCAGACGTATCTCGAACGCGACCGCGAGAGCGTGTCGCATGCTTTCTTGATTTTGCGGTATCGAAGGGCGATTTGGCCGAGCGCTTGGAGACACTGTTCCTCGCCGGGATGAAGGAGAGGACGAAAGGCGGGATGTAGGTTATGATCTGGGGTGAACAGCGACGAGGAATGGCCAGCGAGGACGAGCAAGACCTCCGCAATCATCTCACCAGGACGATGGTCACATTTCGCGTCTTGTTTGTCGTCGCCGACAGCGACGGCGACACCTGTCACAGCCACCACAGTCCCGGTCCATGACGGAATGAACGGTGACCAAGTCGTCCTTTCTCATGTCCACCGCCAACCCGCAGATGCTAGAACGACAGCCAGGCAAGGGGATACAGGTGCAATTTGCTCTGGACGACGCGTTCGCCGACGGCGACGAGCAGCCCTTGGAGTTTAGTTCCGCAGTCGTTCGCAAACACCTCGCCCAGCAGGAGCATTGGACCCTGGCAGATCAGGCGACAGAGACCAGCTCGGTCTCAACGCTTTACCTGGACGGGAGTACCTGCGACTCTGCCAGCGTTGCCTCGCAGTCACACACGCCCGTCGAGCAAGAGTCATCACACGATCTGACGAGCATCCCGCTATCAGAGCCCGAGAAACCAGTGGACCAGCACACGGACGTGCTGGACGAGGGAGAACACCTGGAGGAGGAACCCGCTCATCCTACGGTGCACACTAAACTGCCATCGAGCCATGTCTCTGTCACTGCACAGGTTGGCGATCGCTCTCCAACACCAAATGGGATACCACATCACCTTGGACCCCCCAGTCCTACGCCATCCGTGTTGGATTTACCGACGACGACTCCTTCCTCGCTTCAACATGCTCAGACGTCAGCACCACCTCAAACTCAGAGACCGTCCCGTCCGACTGGACCAACGACGTTCCAAAAGGTAGTGAGCCAAACTCGCCCTCACTTTCTTCCCCCAAAGAATCGGCAAGAAGACCAAAAACACCTCGCCGATTGGGAAGCGATGATGAAGCAGAGTCGGGCGGCAGGTGAAATATTTCAGGGCACAGTCATGTCTTTACACTGAAGCAGGAGCTACAGAGGAAAGACGGCGAACCGCTCTACAAGAACGCAGGTTGGCTCGCGAGCTTCGTGTCGAGCAGTCCATTCATGTATGGGAGAAAGCGATAGTCCCTGACTGGCGCGTGGTACATCGAGATCCTGGCCTCCGTAAGCTATGGTGGAATGGAATTCCTACAAAGCTGCGTGCTTCGATGTGGGAGCGTGCTGCAGGTAATGCATTGACTCTGAGCAAAGGTATGTCGGTCGCCAACGTGTAATCATTCTGAGCCAATTCACGCACTCTCCAGATAGTTACCGTACCTGTCTCTCGCGCGCAAAGCGAGCCTTATCATCAGGTGTCTTCCCCGCAGAAGCGCTCCAGGCGATGGAACAAGACATACTTGTCACACTCCCTGCTCTCCATATTTTTCACCCAGAAAGTGGCCCTCTCTACCAAGACTTGAAGGATTTGCTTTGCGCATGGGTCGTCTCGCGTGCGGATGAAGGCCTAGGATATACCCGCGGAACATCAAGGATAGCTGCCATGATTCTTATCAACATGTCCGCACCACAAGGCTTCATAGTTATGAGAAATCTACTAGAAAGACATTGTTTAAGATCGTTTTACGGGGAGGCAAGCACGACAGAAGACGTGAGTCACATTAATGGGGAACGACACAGTCTGACTGAACCACAGCACCCAGGTTGAAGCATATTATCGGTACGTTTCGTGATGTCACGCGCTGTGCAATGTCTAACTTGAAGGGCAGGATCTTTGACACACTGCTAGCAGACAGCATGCCAAAGAGTGAGTGATTCCTTGTCGTGCATGCTTGCAATGGCAATTGAAAGGTTTACTTGAACTCAGTATACTTCAACTTCAAACAGCACCAGATATCACCCGCTGCATATCTCCCTAGCTGGATAATACCACTGTTTCTGGATCATTTGCCATTTGAGGCGTGTGCCAGATTGTGGGATGTACTAATGCTCGAGGGCGACTCGTTTCTGTTCCGCGCGGCGCTCGCTATTCTAGCAGTTTTGGAGCCGCGACTTTTTTTCCCTGACCAAAAAGAACTCCTTGACCTTCTCAAGTGAGTCAACATCACACAACTCTGGCATTGTGTACTGACATGACCCTGTCTCAGGGGTGAGAGCAAGGCCGCCATTGAGGTGGCCCGTCGCGACGGCTGTGCTCTTGATGGTGGCAAATACGAGATATATGGAGTTGACGAAGAAACGCTCTGGGACCGAATTGAGAGCATGGAAGACTGGTGGAAGGAGACGACATGGAAGAGACTGACACAGCGTGAATTACCAGACATATAGCTATGGTTTTGCATAGATGCATCGTAGTTGTCGCCACACACTATCTTAATCGTCATCATCCTCTACCGCGGTCTTATACAATGCATACATCTTTCTTCGATTTGCATTTCTGGTATCCTCGGCACTCGCAATGGCAAGCAGTTTTTGCAGAATAGCTTCTCGTAACGTGCTGTGGAGCATTGGACTGTTTATACAAGGCACATCTGCACAGGCATTGGAAAGGATTGTGGGATACTCGAGGCCAGAGACTCGTGCGCGTTTGGGGGGACTTGACGTTCGTGATTGCAATCCGGCGAGCAATGGCATAAACAGGGAATTTTCAACATGCTTGTACATTGTATTCGTCGGTGTGTGTGCGGCAAAGGATATGAACGGGGACAGTAACGTGAGGATGGGCACAGGGACGGCCGGGTCGGAAGCGAGTAATGCCTTTTCTAGTTCCTCTAGGTATATTTCGGCTAGATGGGAGGTGAGACCAGCTGGCACGCGTACGTCGGTGGGACTGGGTGTGTATTCTCAATCGACCGGGCAAAAGGAACAGGAGAGAAAACTGACCAGAGTGGTCCACCTGTGTTTGCAAGTATAGAATTATGTTCCTGAAGAGCGTCCGGGTCCCATTTGGCTCGTATGAGGAGCCTAAAGGAAGCGTTGAGAAAACGTCGGACGAGCATGTAGTACTTGTCCATACTTGGGAAGGATTAAGCAGCGAGCAGAACGGGGAACAGGTGGAGCACAAACCGCAAGCGGTCTATTCCATTCCACTCCCTGACGGTGGTGATCCAGAAACCTCTCAGAAAACTCAATGACGATGGGATGCTGGTGATCGTCAGGAGAAGTTCTGACAACTCTTGAGCGAGGTCCTGCTGTATGCGAGGCTTGTCGGACATCCAAAAACCTAACACGAACATGAGTAATAAAATGGGGAGGTGGAAAACGAGGACTTGCAGTAGAACAAACCCTTCCACAACTTGGCGATCTCGAGTTCTGGGAGTGCATTGCTTTCGGGATCAGAGAGGAACAAGGCAAGCTGTTTGACTGCCTTGTCCCTCACTTTTTTGTCTATCGAAATCTGGTGAGCAGAGAGAGGGAACGAGGATAAGAGACACACCAGACGATGCGAGATATTTGCCCAACGGCGGCGAGGAGGTCATTCCGTTCTCGATCGGATCGGGTCACGGAAGTGAATGGTCATCCTCGGTCACGTGCAAAGCCTGACCTACACACCATCGATTTATTTAGTCTTGTCGGTAGTGCAGGATGAAAGGACCTATCACTTGCCATGGTCAGTATCTCCTCCTCCTCCCGCTCCTCCTTGACTTACTGTCGGCCACAGTGCTCGACGTTTCTCTTGGAAAGCCCGCAGAGGGTGTCCCCGTCAGTCTCCAGGTTTATCGCGACAATGGAGATTACGGCGTGTTCCTGCCTGTCTCTGAGCAGTTCAGTTCCTCTCTTCCCAGAGTTCCATCGTTGACTATCGAGCCCTCCAGCGTTACAGACACTGATGGTCGCTGCATGACGCTGCTTCCTCCACGCGACTCTGAGGCAGCAAAGCAGGCGCCCCAATTTCAGATCGTCGCTGGTACATACAAGATCGTTTTCAAGCCCCAAGAGTATTTCGAAAAGACTGGTCGAACGTGTTTTTATCCCTGGATTGAGGTCGTGGACCCAGCAGACCTGTGACCCTGTCTTGCTGACCAGTCGTTCCGCAGATCCCCTTTCGAGTCGACAATCCGGACGAGCACTACCACGTTCCACTGCTAATTAGCCCGTACTCATTTACAACATATAGGGGCAGCTAAGACAGTCAAATGCAACAATTATATTAGCATCCTGCCTTGTACTGGCCAACGTCTAGTGCGTGTCCTGGTCAACGTCACTACTCCGATGCACGAGGGCTATTGTACGAGTACTCTGGCATATTGAACGCCCCTGATGTGCACGCCACGCATGGAAGACTTGACGTTCTGGATGAACATGTCCCTGTTCTTTCGCAGTTCTTCTGCGGCTTCTGCAACGTCGTCAGCAAACAACACGATGCAGGCTTGACGGTCGACGTTCTCGTACCTTTGTTCAATGGGTCGTCTGCATTTGGCTCGAGGAACAAATATTGTAATCCAACCATGACCGAGTTGAGATTGAGCACTGGTTTCCAGTCTTCTCGCAGAATGTTCAAGCAGACGTTGCCTTCTAGATCTACGTTGGGGTGATATATCTTGTTGGGGATCAGTGCTCTGTGGGTCGAGTATTTCGAGAGAAGCGCACTGTTTGTGTACACTTGACCTTTGGTGGTTCGTGGGGATAGTTGTTATTGATGGTGAACGAGAAGACGAAGGCTCCACCGCGATACATGCCTGTGAGTGTTTGTGAGTAGACGTTGAATCTGAATAGGATGGCTGTTTTGGAACCTTCGTCGGGGGTGATCGTGAGGGTGAAGTTGAGGAGATCGGCAGGGTCGGAAAAGTGTGTCTTCATTGTCGGTGGTAAGTCGAGTTCGGTGAGGTCTGGCACGTTGGCGAGGTCTACAAGGCATAGGGGACGACCAGTGGGGGTGATAGGACGGACCTTTCTGTACGCGTATCTGGGCTGCGCTTGTCTTGGGCTTCTTCTTTGCGGCCGCGTCTTCGCTTTTCTTCATGCTAAGGATCTGTGGGAGGGATCAGTCGCAGGCGTGATCCACGGCGACGATGCAGACCTTCAACATGGTGAATAACTGGTGCTGGGAGATGGTGGGGTGAGGTAGAGATGTGTGGCGGCATGTGCCGAGTGGATGGACTGCATCGTGGATGGCGATGAGGGCGATGGGCCTGATCCATCATGTCGACTCTATCGGAGACGCTGCCTGTCGTCGACCTCGACGTCTTTCTTTCCGAGGACGAGAATTCCGAACGCGTCCAGCAAGAATGCGACAAGGTACGCACGCTCAACATTGGCAAGCGGACAGAGATGCACACGCGCGATAGGCTGCTGACGCTCTGATCACGTACGGGGCGTTGCTCGTGCATGACTCGCGGGTGTCTGAAGAGGACAACGACGTGTTTCTGGATCTCGTCGAGGACTACTTTGCACAACCACTCGAACGACTCAGAGAGGACGAGCATCCAGAGATTTCGTATCAGGTGGGGGTGACGCTCGAGAACACCGAGAAGCCCAAGTGCGCCG
>JBBPKD010000351.1:3620-22924 GCA_038089075.1 Singerocomus inundabilis
CAGCATGTGAAGGCAAAGAGGGAGGAGGAGAAGTGGAGGAAGGCAGAGGAGACTGCCAAGAAGTGGGCAGAGGAGGACACAAGGCATTGAGCAGAGGCTAAGGCAGTAGCCAAGAAATGGGTGAGTCCACCATATTGCAAACAGGTGGCACTAACAAAGTATAGGTGAAGCAGGTGGTGGTGGAGCAAGGCTCTAGTAAAGGGAAGAAGAAGAAGTGGGTGGAGATAGCTTCAGAGTGCCAGAGGTGTAGAGATCATGGGTTGGAGTGTATTCTGAAGTCAGGGAAGTTGACATCATGCATGAAGTGCCAGAGTCAAGGCACAGTGTGAGTGACTGGGAGAGAAGAAAATAAAGGTGAGGAAAAAGCAAAGGTAGTGAACAGAGAGGAGATGGAGATACTTTGAAAAAAGGTCTGGTCAAAGGAGCCCACTAGTAGGGTGGAGATGAGGGAGTGTATGGAGTTGATCACTAAAGCAATTACAAGTTACTAGAAGGCAGTTATGGGAAAGCTGAACTGCCTGATCTGTGTGGTGAAGACATTGGTGGACCTTAAGACCTTAGAGGTCTACCCAAACAACAAGAATGAAAGTAAAGAGGAGGTGGAGGGAGAAGAGGAAGGTAATAAGGGCAAGCACAGGGACAGAGAAGCATTGGACATATTGGAGGACCTATTTAAGGAAGTATGCAATGTATCAGTCCTATATTAGCTATTCTTAATGTTAGCTTTTTTTGCTTCCATTATATGTGATGAGGTCCAGGCTTCTTTGGATATTGAAGATGAAAGTCCAAGATAAGCTCCAAGGCATGATCTAACTCCATTGCAAGTAATCATAAGATTTCTTTATTAGTCTCTTTATATCTGGATCAACAGACCAGATACAAGAGTTTGCAGTTCTTTCTACAATGGTTTACCTTTGAGTCTAAAATCTCTAAGATTTCATACTCTGGTTTGCCATCTACTTCAACTGGAGGCAAAGGTGGTTGTGTGTAATTGAGAATGTTTTTTGGATGAAAAGTTCTAATTGGAAGATATAAAAGATTGGATGTATGGACTTTATGCTCTTTAGAAGACAGAGGATGAAAGAGAGTGCATGTTATAATATGGGATTTTATCTTAGAATTCTATGACTTCCCTTTTCTCTGATCACGTGACTACTCCATCCCTTCACATCATCATGCCATCACCCTGTCACATCTTCACACCTTCACTCTTTTTACCTCTTCACGACATCACACTGATCACCTCTTCACCATCATCACCTACAGACATCCTTGCCTTCTTCATCTCTGCCTTATCCTTTGATCAATATGATCAATTATAAACTCTGCAAGATCCTAAATGGATCTTTGCCATGATCCCTTCCTTGATCTTTCATATCTTGTGATCAATCTTCCATTTCTTCTTCTTGCCTTGTGGCTCACTTCTAATCTTCTTGCCATAGGCCTTACCTTTACATCAAGGTAGCCTTACCACTACCCTATGAACTCTTGTGATATAACCCTTTACCCATTAATTACCATATACCCTAGACAATGTCATAGCTTGATCTGTGTACTCTCATGTACCATATATAAGGGGTTATGAGTTGGCTGGTGTCCCCCCAGCCTAATCCACTTATTACCTCTCCTACTCTGCCTGCAAAGATGGCCTAATGAAGTTCAAAGCTACAAGTAGTTGGTGGTTATTTACCTGCCTGTTAAACTCGAGTCAGACACTGCTCCGAGGGGAACTCTGAAGGTCCGGAGTTGAGGGGTTCAGACGGGACTTGGCTTACCTTATGTGGTGTGCCCTTGCACAGGATCTGGTTGTCCCGAATTTATGGAGGGTTGGAGATCGGAGGTCAGAGGGGTAGTTAGGGAAGTCAGTCAATGACTTAGAGAACAAGTGGGGAGAGCGTCAGGTTAGATTGATATTCAAACTGAAGTGTACAAGATGTAACTATGGAGTTTATATACAGAGGGACTCAGATGACTAAGTCCGGAGTTGGGTTACAGTATGTACCGGAGGGGTCGGAGGTAAGACTATGCCGGAGTGCAGCCTCGGAGCTGTGCTTCTAAGCAAGCACCAGTGTCAGAGTTCTAACTAAGCGAGGAATGGAACATAAGGTAGGAGTAACGTATGAGAATGTAAAGGAAACAGAGTCAAAGGAAATGAGTAAGTACAAGTCCAAAGTGGAGTAAGTACAGGAGAGATAGAGGAGAACGGACCAGAGGTATAACAGAGATGGTATGGAGATACCGGAGTTGACTTGAAATGCGGTATATAACACTGCCTGCCAGTAATGGTGCCCAGAAGTAAGACTGCTTGGAGATAAAGCCAACCCCAATTCATTCCCAGCCAGCCAGCCAAACCAACTTGTATCCCAAAAAGACTAGAACCCAAAATCATCCAGTACGTCTCACACTCATTCATCTTATTTAATCAGATACCTCTAGAAAGGGCTATGAGAGCCTAAGGGTAGTTTCCTCCAGATAACTATGCAATTACCCAAATACCCAGGCATGGTACATATACAATTATGCTGTTAAATAGTTGCCAGTGTTAGGAGGAAGACAGAGACCAGTTGCAAGAATACTGCATCTACTATAAAAATGCAATAGTTCCCTAGGAGCACTCATTGAAGTAGGTTTCCCTACTGACAGCCCTATCATTACCACTGCACCCCCATTCCCTGCTGTTCAGCATTATTTATCCCTGACATTATAGGTTTAGCCCTGTAGAACATATGTCAGATCACCTAACAGAATCATGGAGTTAGGTTTAGGCAGTGTAGCTCCCTTGCATTCACAACAGTGCACCTACTTGTGCAATAATATTGAAAGATCCTAGGTTTTTTTCAAAGAGTTTTTTGGAGGGATGTGTAGTACTAAAGTACTTGGCCTTGACAAAAATCTGATCACTGACTTTGAAGTCTGATGTTAGAGTTTATTTAGTGTCCACAAGATCTTGATAACATTGCTGGGCTAGGGCTATTTCTTCATAAAGGAGTTGGTGAAGGAAGTCAAGATCAACAGAGTACTCTTAGGTTTAGGCAGAGGTCAGGTCTTACTCAAAAATGTATGGCAATGTTGGAGTTGTAACTCTTGTTAGTGAAGAATAAAGACACACTGATGGTGGTGTTTGAAGCATTGTTGTACATGAACTTTGTGAAAGGCAGGAGTTTGGACCAGTTGTCTTGCTGGTAGTTACAATAGATGCAGAGGTATTGCTTCAAGGTCTAATTCATTTGCTCTGTTTGGCTATTGCCTTCTGGGTGGTAACTGAAGGTGAAGTGGAGGCAGATGTCAAGGGCTTTACCTAGTGAGCAGAAGAAGTGGGAGATGAACTCTGAGCCTCAGTTAAAGGTGATGTGAGAGGGAACTCTGTGTTTTGAAAAGGCATGGAGGAGAAAGAGTTTGGCTAACTTCAGGAAGGTCATCTTATTGTTAGTGGGTATGAATATGCATTGTTTGAACAGTCTGTCCATGACAATGAGAATTGTGGTGTGGCTGGAGGATGGAGGCAGTTGTTCAATAAAGTTTATGGAGATTGAGTTCCATGACTTCTTAGGGATGGGGAGTTGTTGTTTGAGTAGCCCATAGGGCTTGTGTCTTGGTATCTTGGCTTAAGCATAGGCTATACAGGATATGACATACTCTTTTATGAAGATTCAGATGCCCAGCCAGGTATATTTATGACAAATTAGCTTTAAGATTCAGTTTTGTCTAAAGTGACCAGAGAGCAAATGGTTGTGCTTGAGTGGAGGATGTGAAGATGGAGGTTGTTGGTGTCAGAGACATAAATGTGTTCATTCAGGCATAGAAAGCCATTGAAATTGATGGTTTAATAAGAGTTGGAGGGTTCTGAAAAGGCCATGTGGAGGGATGCAATGAGGTCAAAGGGGAAAGCAGAGAGAATGTTATTGTGTAGGAACTTAATGTTAAATAGCAAGCTAGCCTGAAGGACTGGAGCTGCTAAGCATAATGTCTTGAGGAATGACACAAGTTGTTTTTAAGTGAAAATGGGGCAGAAATTCTGGGGGTTGACAAGAGTGTAGTCCCTATCCTTCTCTTTGAGATAGACATCCCAGCATCTAGTGAGGAAATTAGGCTTTGCACCTAATTTTTCAGAACAAAAATAAACTATCATATTAAACTGTGAAAGGAACTCCAACCACCAGACTTAGTGCTGAGTGAGAAGCTTGGTTGTAGTGAAATACTCTAGGTTCTTGTGGTCTATTATTATATTGACTGGAGTTTCTAAGCCCTCAAGGTAGTGCCACCAAGTCCAAAAGGACTCAAAGATGGTTAGCAATTTCTTATCATAGGTGTCATAGTTTAGCTTCAGAGCAGAGAGGGTGTGGGAGAAAAAAGCTACTGGGTGAATTTCATCATCCAAATAGTGGAGGGAAAGGATGCCAGCAATGGCATAATTGAAGGTGTCTGTCTTGACAATTAGTAAGGTGTCAGAGACCCAGTGGATAAGGATAGAAGTGGAGGCAAAGGCATTTTTAAGATGCTGGAAAGTAGAGTGGCAGGCTTTATCAAAATTACATGTTGTCCCTTTGCATGTAAGGTGAGTAAGTGGAACAACCAGCCTGGAGTAATTAGTGATGAAACACCAATAAAAGTTAGCAAATCTGAGGAAAGACTAAATGTCTTAGATCTTGCAGGGTTTAGGCCAATCAACAATAGCCTTTACCTTGTCAGAGGACATGGTAAGTCTAGATAAAGATAATTGGTATCTAAGATACTTAGTCAAGTTGGTGTGGAATTGGCACTTCTCAGGCTTTGCATAAAGTCTGTGCTTTTAAAGGTGCTGGAGGACTTCCCAGACATGCTCTTTGTGTTTTGTATAGTCCTCAAAAAAGATAAGGATGTCATTAAGATACACAATGATGGAGACATCAAGGAGATCTGTAAAAATCGAATTTACAAACCACTGAAAGGCTACAGGAGCATTGGTGAGATCAAATGGCATGACAAGCCATTCATATGACTCATAGTGTATGCAAAAGGAGATTTTTCACTTGTCTCTGTTGGTGATACAGACCAAATGGTATGCATGCTGGAGGTTGAGCTTCATATATATGCAGGCATGGCTTGGGGCATTGAGGAGGTCAGAGATATGAAAAAGTGGGTAGCAGACCTTCTTCATAATCTTGTTGAGTCTGTGGAAATTTACACAAAGGTGAAGAAAGCCATCCTTTTTGTGAACAAAAAGGACAGAAGTGATATGTGTGAAGAAAGATGGATGGATAAAGCCATTAGCAAGGTGTTTGTCAAGGAACATTCAAAGAAACTCAAGCTTGAAGGTGGAGAAAAAATAGGTAGTATCTATAAAAGAGGAAGCTTCTTCTTTCAAGTCAATTTTTAGGTCAAAGTTACAATGCAGAGCAAGCTGGGATGCCTTGCTCTTGCTAAATACATCTGCAAAATCATGATACTTTGGGGGAATCCTAGAGAGGTCAACTGGTTTGAAGATAATGGACACAAAATGGAGGTCACTTTTAGGTAGGTAGAGTATCATTGTAAACTGTACTAAGCTCTGGAGGCAACATGCAAGTGCAAAGGCAGGTGCACTAATGAGTGTGATATATGGGGCCTTGTATTTAGAGAAACTTGATGTATTGGAGAGAATGGGGTCAGCTAAAGGAGTAATGTTCAGAAGCTGTGGAGTTGAGCTTGAGGTTAATGGTATGGGTGGTTCTAGTGCTTGAAACAAAATACTGCTTAAAACCCAGTCAATTAATGAATTAAAGTGGATTAGCCAGTTATATCCTAAAATAGTTGAACATATGTTGAACCGAGGTGGGCAGCCACTAGGGTGCCAGCAGAGGAGGAACCTCTCAGGCTTTATCAGGTGGTGGAGATGTAGTGAACCACTCTATTTGTCTCTAGTTGTCTCTGTATATTAATGTGGAGTTTAGAAGCTTATATACAGAATGTGTGAGATAAGGTTATCTAATCTACTATATAGTAGTTTCTTATCTAATCTTACTAAAGTGGCCAATAGGGGCCTTTGCTATAATGTAATTCTACATAACTATAGCTAGTGAATGGCAGCTAAATAGTGCCAGTTCAACACTTCCCCTTGCTGAATGCAGGGTATAAATGATAGCATAAATGCACTAGAAGCTGCAATGAATGCTTAAGGGAATGGAAGATTTCAGCTAAGATCTGAACTTCACAGATTTGATTTTGCCCAGATTTATAGTGAACATATTGGCAGAATTGTTGCTGCCTTTAATGTGATAGAGAGTTACTTTGTTATCAGTAACTAGATTTCTAAGATGGTGAAATCACAAGCAGATGTGCTTGGATTGTATTTCTGTGATAGGATTAAATGCCATGAAAATGGCCCCTTGATTATCACCACAAATAGGGATGATAGAAATATAAATCCCAAGTTCACTAAGAAATTGGTGTATCAAGATACTCTGAAAAGAGTGATCTGATAGTGCTATGCATATAGCTATGAATCTCTGGGCATGTGAGTTCTAAGAAAAGATCTTATCAGCTAACTTATGAAAGAAGCTGATGCTGGATCTGAGATGGCCTGAGATGGCCTAGGCAAGCCAAAAGTAATGATCAGCTAATGCTGAATCTAAGATGGCCTAGAATGGCCTGTGCAAGCTAAAAAGCAAGCCAAAAATGCTCCCCCTACCTGGCACAAGTGTGCAACATCTGATTCTTGCTCAAATTGAGCAGAGGGCTTATCAGGGGTTTCCTGAGGGGTGGAGAAAGGTGTTCTGACCACTAGGGCCAGGTATAGTAGGCTATTTCAGTTGATTTATCACTTTTCCACTAGTGATTAACTGTCTTTGTATCCCTGAATTGCTATACAGGGTGCCTTATTTCACCATAGATGTTGTCTGGCTGAGCAGGTATGCTCCTTTTGTGCTTTGAAAAGCAAGGAGGTGAGTTGAGGACTAAAAGTCCTAGGAGCTTGTGAAGGGGTTATAGCATACTAAGGTGCAAAAGGATAGACAGGGGATTACCCTGTTGAGATTGCTACCTAAAAGGTGCATAATTATTCTCTGAGGATTTGACCCATGGATAGGTGACAGTTTATGTCTGAGCAATGCAAGACTAAATAGTCTGCAGTATAGGGGGCTAAAGTTAATCCCTAAAGTTTGTTTATAGTCAATAAGACTGTGCCCTTGTTATGGGTTTAAGATCATTTGATCTCCTCATGTGATATGTTCTCCTTCCTCTAAAGAGAGTTTGTTTCCCTTATAAAGGGTGCAACCCAGATATGAAAATGCATGATAATATGGCTTATATTTCATTGAGTACATAGTACATATTGTACATATCTACACTGTCTATATAACTATATTGTGCGAATCTTGCAGCAAAATAGATCAGTGAGATGTACTTGGGTGCAGTGATGGAGGAACTAATTTAGAGTCCATATCCATCTGCTCATCAAGTGTCTCAAGCTCATCAAGTATATTGTCTACATTGGGTGCGATGAAGTCTGTATTGCCTGTATAGGCAAGCAGGTCAGATTTATCATGACCTACCTCCCCATCTGTCCTATGTGTCAACAGCATTCTAATCAGGAGCTGAACTTATGATAGAATAAAATTTGGGCCCATTGGAGGGTCCCAGCTCGTCAATAGTTGAGGACGACAATGGCATGACATTGGAATAACTGGTCATATCATCCGATTGTGGCAGTGCAGCACTTAGCAAGTGTGTGCGGTGACAAGAGACAGAGGGGGGTATGCAGCTTAGATGGGTGCAAAGACAGATGTGGGGTATGCTACCACTAAGGGTGCAAAGATGATGGGACTTACTAGGAGTCTATGCCCATCCCCTCATTGAGTTCCTCAAGCTCATAGAGGGTGTCAGCACCATCAGGTGCAATGAAGTTCATCAAAGGGGGTTTCCAATCCCCAGTATGACAAGGTCTGTATATTCAGTGTACAGTAGTGAAAGGAAGAGACTAACCAAGTCCATGTATTCCTTGTCAACAAGTTCCTCAAGCTCGATGAATGGTGTCAGCATCATCAGATGCAACAAAGTTCGTCAAAGGGGGTTCCCAGTCCCCAATGTGATGAAGTCTGTACTTTCAGTGTATATGGTAAGGAAAAGAGGGGACTCACTAAGAGTTCATGTTCCCTGTCGAGTTCCTCAAGCTCAACGAATGTCAGCACCATTGGGTATGACAAAATCTGTGTTAAAGGTGAATAAATCAGCCTTTTGATCCCCCACCTCACCATTTGTCCCATATATGTCAATAGTACCCTGGTCATCCCAGATACTGGATTGATGGTGAAAAGATTTTCAGGCCCATTTGGAGGGTTCCAGAGTGTCAATGTTTGATGTGAATGTGAGCGCAAGTCATCGGTTGTGTTGCATGACAGTGGGTGTGCGGCATTGGGCAGACGCACATGGAAATGGGAGTGAGTGATAGAAATAACACTAGATCAGGATGCAAGCACACAACTAGCAGGGATTCACTCAGTCATCATACAATGCAACAGACTAATATATTTACCTAGCAGGAATCCACTAGGTACAGGTGAGATCAATAAGTAATATAGTAATGATACGAAAGACTCACCTCAGTTGTCATGCAGTGCAACAGACTGAAGTGCTCAAGTGCAAAAGGTATGGTCTATATACTATAGGTTTGTATCATAAAAGGGGAACAGGGGAAGAATGTAGTTACCCTGTGTCACTGGAATGAAGAGTCCATATGGTTTGGACATGTACAAGCAATGGTGGTGTGTCAGGGGTGATGGTAATCAGTTGGTCCAGTCACGGTTCGGACTATGTGCATGCTTGCTATTCCAACACTCCCCCTCAAGCCACACGCAGTCTGAGATAAGTGGCAAGGAGTTCTAACCTTCAGTGGGGGTGGTGTCATCATTTAGTAGCTCGGCAAACAAAAAAAATGGATGTAATGTGGTATTAATAACCCTTTTGGGTTGGGTCTTGAGTTGTCCTCGTCGATACGGTGGATTGATGTCATCAGTAAGTCATCTGAAGTGATGTGAGGGTGACTTGGATGGTCCAGGTGCATACTTTGTTGTGTGCTTATGCCATTTGTGCTGAATTGTCTGCTTGTCAGCAGGCTCCCTTGAGTTGATTCGCATTAAGTCAATGCATGCGTTGCTCATTGCACTATTCATCCCTTGTCTTACCCCCCTCTTTTCAGTTTTATCACCATCGTTTTCATGTATTCGACCACACTTGCAGTTTCCTGGATCGTCCACCTTGTCCAGCTTGCCCTCTTGGCCTCCTGAGTTTGTGGCTCGACTCTGTGTGTTCATCTGGTCGATGCGCTCATTCTTGTGGTCCTTGAGTGACCCTATATTGCACTGGTTACCTTTTGGTGCGTCTGACTCGCATCTGTATGCTCTCGACTCCTTCTGCTTGCTCTCCTCAGCTTTTAGCCCATTAGATCGAATTGGTGAGTTTGTTTTGTCAGTACACTGGTTCCTGACACTTCTAGAGGTTACTTGGTCACTATGGATGTCGTCTGGTGTGTTCAAATCATTGCTGGGGTCATCCAGCACATCTTGAGCCTCTGTAACGGACGCAAGGGAGTAACACTGGAAACCAAACTGGAATGATATAGCATACTGATATTCTGGTATTCTTGGCAGGGGGGTCTTTGTTCAACCACTGCAGGGCACTTAATACTGGCTAGCTGGTAGGAGTATGAATTGAGGGTAATCCCTAGTGTGGACTCACTCCTTTGCAGGTGAATATCCAAGTGGATTAGGCTGAGGGACAACAGCCAATACACTGTCCCTTATATACTACTAATACATGCACACAGATTATGCTGTGCATGGGAGTAGAAGTAAACGGAAATTAAGGAAATGCTTCTATCAAATGGAAGAGAAGGATAGAAGCATGCGGAGATTAAGAAGAAGCATGCCATGCCTGATGTGCATGGTAAGAAGCATGACTCATGCTAAACACATGGTGTGGCAGAATGGAAGAGAACCATGACCCTGAACATGCAGGTGACATGTGAAGTTGTGAAATGGTGAAAAGGTGAAAGTATCATGTGACCTTGTGAATATGTGAAGTTGTGAAATGGTCACGTGATCTGAAAGATAAGATAAGATAAAAAAGAAAGAGGATCATACAAGTGTCTTTGTGAATCCATAACAGCCTCTCCAGATGAGTTTTCTCTCTCCCCCTGCTTCAAATGTCTTCTGACGTGGTTTGGTGCATTCCAGCATTTCTTCAGCCAACCTCTGGCGTCTTCAACGCTGCTCAGTGCTCACAGTACACCCGTTTCAACACTCAGGTCAACTTGCTCATCTTGAGCACTCCTGAGTAAGTCTTCTTTCTCCCCTCACTTTGGACTTTTGTGCTGATGTCCTAATGTGTCCTGTATGTCTTTAGGTCGCTCCCTCGTGTCTTTGGCATTGCTGGATAGCACTGTTGCGTGCGCGTCACATCCAGTAAGTTTGGCATCAAAACTCGTATATCTAGTCTTCTCCCCCTCAAGCTCAGCACTTTGGGGTTCAACTCGTCATCTTGTGGGCTTGTCAGGCAGTTTGTAGGTGTCTTCAGGTGCATTGCCTTGGCCTTGTGTGTGCTGACCACTTTCTTCAGCTTTTATTGCCAGTTGCCTGTACTCAGGAATGGCCACCTCCTCTCTTTTAATCGGCATAATGTGGTGTGTCCTTGGATCCTTTCCATCAACCTGCATGTTTCAATGTGCTCCTATGGCTTCATCAAAACCATCCACATCCACGCAGCTGAGCACAAAGCTCTCGTTTGATCCACCTTCAGCATCTTCGCCCGGTTCGACCTCTATTCAGTTTGGCTCACTCTGTAAGCTCTTTTCCTTATCTGGTGACTTGACCAAGTGGTGTCCATTGTCACCCATCATTGTTGCAGGGCCTTGCAGTGCTCTCAATGCACTTTCAGCTTCTTCCCCCTCCACCTCTGCCCTCACCTCACCCAGTTCTTTACTCAGGTCATCTGGCTGGTCAAGGGGCTCTATAAGCTCGTTTGGATGATGTTCATCATCATTTGGCACGTTTGCAGGGTCTTCTGATGGAGTCGGCTCCTCCATTTTGTTGCTGTCACATCCGTATTCAGCAAGCTTGTCACTCCTGCCACTTATTATCCAATCCTCCCCTTCAAGTGGCATGCTCTGAGATCCACTAGATATGTGGCCACCTTGATCATCAACTGACACCCTATCCAGGGCTTCCTGCATGTGCATGATCGCTTCGCCACTGCACTTGCCATCGACAACTCCATTTGGCCTGCTTCCAATACCATATTTGGCAAATGCTGCTTTCATAGCAGTGTCTTGTGGTTCCTTGGCAGGGTCAATGCAGTTGACAGGCACCTCGGCTTTGACTTTCAGCACTCCAGACTTCTCCAGGTCCCAGATGTTGTCTAGCACATCTTCATTGGCAATGGAAAACCAATTGTCACCATTTCTCTTATCTTCATCAGCTGACCCCATTTCCAGCAAACCCAATGTAGATTCATCATCGCTCAATTCATTCCAGATGCCGAAAACTCCGTCTTCCAAGTCTGTGTCGATCTTGGCAATGTTTGCAGCACTTTCCTTGGCAGTGAGTTTCTTCTTGTCATCATCCTTCTTCTTATAAAAGGCAGCTAAGTGCTTGGTTGAGCCACATTCCCAGCATTTTTGAAGACCTTGTTTGGACTTGCCCCACCCTTTGTCATCACCATTCTGCCCCTTGCCCTTCCCCTTTGATGCTTCTGATGATCCGACAGCCATAGCCTCATCACAATCTCGATCTTTATCAACTCATGAGTATTTCGCCTTCTGGCGATTGGCTTCCTCAGCAATTATGGCAATCAATATATCTGGATCCAAGGTCTTCATAGAGCTGTATAGCCGAGCTGCGGTAAGTTGGCTTGACGTGAAGTTAGCTAGGGAGTTGGGAAGTGACTTGACAATAGTCAATCAGTAATCCTTTTCCTTAATCTCAACTCCGACAGCAGCTAATTTCTCTCGCTTCATCCGTAGCTCATCCAGGAATTGGTGAACATCTTCACCCCTTGCTAATCTGGATTCCAGAAACTGTGTATGCAGATCAGTTTGTACGTATGCCCCTTTCTCCATATACTCCTTGACGATCTCGGTCCACATTGCAGTAACCATTGTCTGCCTTCGGATACATAGCGCAGTCGAGTCCGGGATGTGCTGGGTTAGTAAGTGCTTCACCATTCTTTCGTCCTTCAACCACTTTAGGTTCTCGGCCTTTTGCTTGGCAGTCAGGGCCCAAGTGGCAGTCGGCTGGTGATTCGGGTTTGTGGCAGTACCGTTAAAGTGATTCCATAGATCCTTGACCTTGACTGCAACCTGAAAACGAAAAGAAAAAATAGCCCAGTTGATCCCCTTAACATCAAGCTTGGGAACGTTGCTCGGAAGGGTATCAGTAGTGACTGGAACAATGGTGGACATGGTGATTGTACTTGGTGAGTCTTCGATCAATTGGCAGTGGAATCAGAGCTCATAACCTGATAGAAATAACACTGGATCAGAATGCGAGCACACGACTAGCAGGGATTCACTCAGTCATCGTGCAGTGCAACAGACTAATATATTTACCTAGCAGGGATCCACTAGGTACAGGTGAGATCAATAAGTAATATAGTAATGATACAAAAAGCTCACCTCAGTCGTTGTGCAATGCAACAGACTGAGGTGCTCGAGTGCAAAAGGTATGGTTTATATACTATAGGTTTGTATCATAAAAGGGGAACAGGGGAAGAATGTAGTTACCCTGTGTCACTGGAATGAAGAGTCCATATGGTTTGGACATGTACAAGCAATGGTGGCATGTCAGGGGTGATGGTAATCAGTTGGTCCAGTCACAGTTTGGATTGTGTGCACACTTGCTATTCCAACAGTGAGGCAGTGGGGGCACGCTGCCACTGTCGGGTGCAAAACCAGGTGCAGAATAAAGTCTGCTGTGATTGATAAGTCAACCAGCTCAAGTGAAACAAGCATGGGTGTGTGATGCGACGGATATGACGAGCGAGTCATCAGTTATGTTGTCTGTTGGTGGCTGTGTGGCGTGGACAGAGCACACGCAGCAACAGGAGAGGGATGGACATGGTACACAGCCACTAGTGGGTGTGAGAATAGATGTGGGAGAGTCCGCAAAGGTCAACAAGGCGACTATGTCAACTGAGATGACGACAGGGTGTGAGCAAAAGAGCTCAGCAGTGCATTGCCTGTGCAGATGCGCATGTGGGAATGTAAGTGGACAGCATGTCCATCACAGCATTGTCGAGTGGCACATGAGTCACAGCTACTGGGTTCAATATGTGGACAGCTTCAGCACTGGGTGTAATACTTATACATAGTGCAAGTGAGTGAGTCTGTCATGTCTGAGTAAAAGCCAGAGGGCCATAGTAGGCCATGGCTGTTGGGTGCATGAAAGCGCGGGTCTATGAAAAGACCGATGGCCCATACTGGGGCAGCTGTGCAACGCGTGAGCACATGCATAGGTCCTATGCTGGTGACAAGTCAGCAATAAGGATAGTAGACAATATAAGTTAGAAAAAACCCATCTGAAGTGGATGCGAGTTGATTTAAATGGCCGTGTTGGCTGTCATTGGGCTTGAGCATGAGAGCCCATATGATGGCTCAAGGGACTTTTTGAGCTGCTGGAAGTCTTTTGAAACTGATAGGTAGGGTTGCTCATTGTGGTTGCCTCTTGGTAGTGAACTTGAGTGATTAGTTCAAGTCTTGTTTGATGTCTTCTGCAACAAAAACTGTTTTGAGGCATGATAGCAGCCAAAGAATGGTGCTAAGTCGTTGTCTTGACTTTTCGAGCCTCTTTGAGTGGATAATTGTTAGTCCAAGTGGAGGCAACAAGTGTGCACAAGGCACATAAAAGTACGCTGCCGCTAGTGGGCATGTTTGTGAACAACTAAAGGTTGGAATGAGTATGACTGGACGGTTCATCAAATGGTGCAATAGTGCAACCATTGTCCAAAGTTCGTGTGATCTTGGTGTGGGCTAGGCACCGAGTTGCTTTGTGAACAATTGAGCTACATCCTCCATGGAAGAAGGGTGCTTTGATCGAGTAAGGCTGATCAGGCCATTTATCACAGCCAATTAAGATGTGAAGGGTTTAGGTGTGCTCAAGGCACAGCAGCCAATGGCTGCGTAATCGCCCAGATCGCATAGTAGAGCCAAGAGGATCCAATCATAGTGGATCTGGCCTCTCAGGGCTCATAACCTGTTGAACTGAGATGGGCAGCCACTAGGATGCTAGCAAAGGAGGAACCTCTCAGGCTCTACCAGATGGTGGAGACGTAGTGAACCACTCTATTTGTCTCTAGTTGTCTCTGTATATTAATGTAGAGCTTAGGAGCTCATATACAGAATGTATGAGATAAGGTTATCTAATCTACTATATAGTAGTTCTTTATCTAATCTTGCTAAAGCAGCCAATAGGGGCCTTTGCTACAATGTAATTCTACATAACTGTAGCTAGTAAATGGCAGCTAAATAGTGCCAGTTCAACAACATGAGCCATTCAATGGAGTGATATAAAATGTTGTTAAAGTGATATTATCAGAGGGAAAGCAGATGGAGAGGTTGAAAGGTTGAGTGATGGTGAAGTTCAAGGTTCCATTGAACAAACAGAGTGAGAGTGAAGGAATGGAGTAGGTGGAAAGTTCATGTTTATTGACAAATGTGGTATTTATAAAACAATCAAAGGAGCCTGAGTCTATTAATGCTGAAAAAGATGGGATGCTGTATAATACAAAAGAAACAGATGGCATAAGGAATCTGGGATTTAAAAGAGCAGACACATTGAAACAGAGCTTCTTGAATGCACAGATGGATTTAACACAATCTTTATTCTATGCAAAGTTATGAAAGTTGCAGACTATTTTTTTGCCTTAGAAAAGGCCTCCAGTTTTGCTTTTGGAGTTTTGGTTGCATGGCCTTTGGTTACATGAGAGGTTGACTTCATGCACTCCTTGACCTAATGTTCTGCTTGGCCACAAAATATGTAGAGGTTGTTATCAAAGCAGCATTTTCATTCAGCTGCTGTAAGCTTGTGTTATGAACTTGTATTTTCCCTGATCATGTGACCACTTCATCCCTTCACATTTCACACCTTTACCCTTTCACATGATCACATCTATTCATCTCTTCACATCTTCATGATATCACCAATCACCTCTAACTCCTGATCATATCTTAAAACTATCATACCTTCTCCATATCTGCCTTCCCTGATTGATTGGTCATGATCCTGCAGAACCCTTGATGGGATTTCTGCCACAATCTTCCTCTTGATCTTTTATACTTTGTGATTAATCTTTCATTTCTTCATTCTAGTCTTATGATATGCTTCTGATCTTCTAACCACAGACCTTACCTTTACATCAAGGCTAGCCTAGCTGCTATCTCATGGACTCTACCCTATATCCTAGTACAGCCTACATTAATATCCATATATTCTAAATCCTCCTGTAATCATATATAAGGGGTTATGAGTTGGCTGGTGTTTCCCTAGCCTAATCCACTTGTTACCTCTCCTATCCTGCCTTAGTTGGTGGCCTAGTGAAGTATTCTACAAGTAGCAGATGGTTATTCACCTGCCTGCCAGTAATGGTGCCTAGAAGTGAGACTATCTGAAGATAAAGCCTCTTTTCCCTCTTCACCCAATTCAGCCAGTTCAAGCTTATATCCCAGTCAAAACCAGAACTCAAATCTTGTAGTATGCAACCCAGTCTTTCATGTTTACTAATTTATTCCAGTAAATCTTTGGCCTTCAGAGGATGGCACTCTAGATTAGCTATGAAGGTTGACAATCTGGTAATAGTCATGTGATTACTCAAGAGCCAGACTCTTTGCCCCAAGGCTCATCTATAATTATGCCAGTAATACTAGACTCTGGTATTAAGAGGAAGTCAGAGATCAATTGCAAGAGTACTGCATCTACTATAGCATTGCAAGAGTATGCTAGGAGTTCTTGATCCAGTGGGCTCTATCTCTTGTCAGCCCTTTCTTCTATTTTGTGTCCCCCTCTTGGCTGTCCAGCACCCTTTGCCCTAATCTTTCAAGGTTTAGCTCTATAGAACATATGCCAGATTGTTCAATAAGACCACAGTGGTTGATTAGACAGTGTATCTCCTTTGCAGTTGCAATAGCTTGCCATTCTTGCCTAGTTTAGAAAATAGGTCTGGCTTGGAAGGAGCAGAGGCTTTAGATGTGATGGAAGTTTTGGTGAACTTTTTTTTGAACTCCTTAAAAAAGCCAGAGGTGGAGGTGTTGGAGCTGGAAGGTTTGTCAAATGCCTTGAAAGAATTGCCAGTAGATTTTATCTAATAGCTGATCTCCAACTTGTGTTTCCAATAATGGGTGTTAATGAAGTAAGCAAGTTGGCAAAGCTTGGAGAGTATGGGGGATTTGCCAACCTGAAAGATTTCATCCTTGATTCAGTCTGATAAACCATTGTAGAAGTGGTGCTGAAGGGCACCTTTGCCATATCTCTGGACTTGGGAGGTGATTCTATTGAACTTGACAATGTATTTGTTGATGCATTGACCATCTTTTATTGTCAAGTGGTCTAATTGATGCTTTGCATCTTTAATAGAGTTGTGCAGTCCAAAGTTTATTTGCAGCTCCAGAATGAACTCTCTGTAATTATTCATTCACAAAGAATAGAATGCAGAGTCTTTTATTTGGTGGAGGTTCAGTTCAAACCACTCCAGTGCCATACTCTTTAGGTATGACTGGGCAAATGTGACCTTGGCACAGTTAGAGGAAGCCTTGAGGCAATTTTGGAAATTGAGCTTACACTGGATTAAAAAGACTTGGAGTTTGTAGGGGTCAGTCCCATCAAACTGATTTGATTCTCAAACTTTAATCTGTTGTGAGGGTTCAGAGGATTTTTTGTGAGATGAGCAGGCAAGGGCCTAAATAGTACTGGCCAGACTGGTCAATGTATCATGTGGAACCTGTTTTTTTTCATTGGAGAAGTTGGAGTTGAGGTCATTCTCAGAGTAGTTAAAGTCATCAGAGGAGTCACCTCTAGGCTGGTCCAGATTCCCAGAATTGCCTCAGTTGCTTGGTATATAAAAGGAGAGGTTAACAAAAAGCTCTTCCTTGTCATCTAGCTTTTGTATATGCACCTAGGATATTGGGAATTGTGGAGGGGCATGCACTTGGGATGCAGAGGGAGCATTTTATTGAGTAGAGAAGCTGTGGAACTGTTCTATAAAGTTAGGGCCTTGGCAATTGCTGCCAAAGGCATTGAGTGGGTTGAATTAGGAAGAGAGTGGAGAATTGGCAATTGTGCAAGTATGTGATCTGGTAACTTGAGTAGCATGGGTTGCCATGAGTAAAGATCCAATACAAAAGGTAAGTTTGAAATACTATATATATATAAATGGCTGTAAACATATCAACACATCATCACATTGTCCTGAATAGAACTCAAGTGCTTTATAGCACAAAGAATGAATGAATGGTATATTAGATTCAGAATAACCACAGCTAGTGCTAAGTGTTAGAAACTATATGAATTGAGTGTGTATAGTATGACAAATCTAGTGCTGAATGTCAGAAACTAAAAAACAATTGACACTCAGCACATATATATATATGTAAATGGCTGTAAACAGATCAACACAATATCACATCATTCTGAATGGAAGGCAAGTGCTCAACAGCACAAAGAATAAAAAAAAGGCAGTAGTATTGTAACACTATGTCAAAATATGCAGGGAAAGGTGCAAAGGCACATTACCAACACTCCCCCCTGACTGCGCACCTCTTACAGGTCATTAGCTCCCCCTGGATGCACCAAGTTCCAGCAGTTTGCAGAAATGCTCCACTTTGGGCTTAAACAGTGCTTTTGTCAACAGATTTGCATTTTGATGCTTAGTGAACACAAATTGCAGACAAATGGCCTTGTCTTTAATAGCATCTCTCAGCCAGTAATGGCAAAGGTCTAGCTGCTTCATCCTGCCATGGTGTTCCAGATTCTTCACCATAGAAATTGCAGATTGATTGTTTATAAACAGAGAGGATGGGCCAGAGATAGGCAGATACAGCTCAGAGAGCAAATTGCACAATCATTTGACTTCCTTGCCAGCCTGGACAGCTGACATGTATTCAGCTTCAGTGGTAGACAATGCAATGATGCTCTGTAGCTTAGATGACCAGAAAATCACACCAGAAGCCATTGTGAGCATATAATCACCTATAAAGCAACCAGAATCCTTGCAGCCACCATGATCAGCATTAGAGAATGCTACAAATGGCTCAGAGGATGAAGAGGAAGTGAAGTAGGTGATGACATAGTCAAAAGTGCCCTTTAGATAGCACATTATATTGAGTTTGGGATAACCACAGCTAGTGCTGAGTATCAGAAACTATATGGATTGAGTGTGTATGGTAGTATGACAGACCTAGTGCTGAGTGTCAGAAACTAAAGAACAATTGACACTCAGCACACATATATATATGTAAATGGCTGTAAACAAATCAACACAACAACACATCATCCTGAATGAAAGGCAAGTGCTCAACAGCACAAAGAATAAGAGAATGGTAGCAGCGTTGTAACACTATGTCAAAATATGAAGAGATAAGGTGCAAAGGCACATTACCAACACATTAGGTATTCAACAGTAAGCCAATGAGTCCAGCCTAAATTTAAGTTAAATCTAGCCAGAACTCTAACAGTATAGGCAATGTCTGGGCAAGTGGTAGTCGCTAGGTCATTAGTGCACCAACAGCAGCCTGGTATGACATCTACTTCATTGCTTTGAGTGCTTCGATATTGGAAGGGCTCTGAGTGCAGGACAAGCACAAATTAGATTGCATGGGGGTGGAGATGGGCTTACAGTCTGCCATTCCAAATCTCTTCAAGATATCTAGGCAGTAGTGTTGTTGGGAGATGGATAAGGAGTGCTTTGAGTGATTTTGATCAATTTTGATGTCTAGAAGCTAGGTTGTAGAATCTAAGTCACAAAGTTTGAAGTACTGGCTCAATTGCATAATAAGGGAGTCAATAGTGGCAGTAGAGGCTGAGGCAAATGTTATGTCATTCACAAACACAGGCAGAATCACTCTGGTATCGCTCTTGACATAAATGAAGATGCTGGCATCAGAATAAGTCTGTTTGAAGTCTAAAGAGGCCAAAACTGTTGGTATTGGTGCCCTTGCACCTCTCATATTGTTTATTTCACATTCATTGCGCTTTCCACACCTATAGCGCTCTCAGCATTCACTGTGAGCACATTACAGCTGATTGAGCTGTGTTTTGTGTTGTGTCTGTTTGTTTGTAGTGTTTACCCTTTGTATATACTCAGTGTTG
>JBBPKD010000352.1:0-22899 GCA_038089075.1 Singerocomus inundabilis
CCTTCTCAACAGCCTCGTCCACAGCCAGGAAGTCACGTATAGAAGGAAGAGCCAACGATTCGAGCGGTTTAAGACGCATCTCTTCTGGTTCCTCTTCCATCTTTGTTGTCCCGGGAATCGGTGGTGATTTTTCTGGTAGAATGAACGTGTGCCCATCTTGGGACTCAGGTTCACCAAACCAACTCTTGCTGCCGACAACAGGAACGGAGGAGACGGCCTCCGCGGCTCCGGACGCCACTCCCACTTCTTCTGTGTCGTGGTGCTCCTCCTCGGACTCCTCGTCAACCGGGAAACCGTCGTACTCGCCGGCGCCGGCAAAGATGTCAAAATCTTCATGCTGTGGTGTCAGTTCCGGTTCTGGTGGTTTCTGGGGCGTCTTGGAAGGGCGAGCGTCTGAGGCGTTGTGTGCCTGGTGTACGGCGGGCGTTTTTTTGGTCGGTTCAGCTTCTACTCCGGACTGTGGGAGGACATTTTCGACCTTGTTCTTTTTCTTCACACCCTCCTTTCCCTCCTTGGCCCTTCTCTTTTTCAACCTTGTCTCCGTTTGTCCAATCGGCTTGAATTTTCCAACCTTCTTGGCTGCTTCGAGACCCAATCCGTCTTCTTCTATCGACAATAACTGTTCTATAGCTGGTTGGTCAGCTGACCGGTCCTCATTTTGTCGTTTTGCCTTGAGATCACGAACGATGGTTTCCCGAGTGCGCTTCTTTGGTTCCGTGGGCTCGGATGTAGAAGTAGCATCTACATACGCTTGTTCCAGGACTTCGTCGTCCTCCGTAGTGGTAGCAGCCCGAGCACGATTTTGCTCGAGGAGCGACATATCGAGGCCTTTTACCAGGATGGTGTGTTGGCTATCGCCACCGAGATACTTGCGCCGCTGCTCGATCTAGGGATGTTTCAATACAAAGGATGTGCATGGCAAGCAAGCGAGACGTACGACGTCCTTGTCCTCGTGGGCCACCCGTTTCTCGAAATCCTCCAGTACCGCCTCGATCTAGAAGAATGCATGAAACAGCACGCTCGGGGGTTGGAAACGAGAGGTACTTGAGCATAGTCGTTTCCGGTGCCCTCTCTCCTCTCCGCGGCACGGTTGCGATATTTGCTTTCGGCTTTCTTTACTTTGCGAGGTTTGAATGCCGGCTCGGAAGGTGCACTGGTAGTGCTTAGAGGAGCATGAGCAGGCGCTAGGAGTGAAAGACGATTGTAACGAACGCTTTCTGTCGTACACTGTTCGTGGTGGTAAGAGCTGCTTGGGTAGCATTGGGTTGTGATCGCCGCGAGCTTGCCAACAGATTTCGGAAGGCATCCTGGCTCAACGACGCGTCGGCACGTGATGATGCGGTACCGTTGCAAGACATACCTGGTCCATGGTAATGAGCCCGTTGGCGCACTTGAGTTCAGCAGGTGAGAGGGCCCATGTGAGGCGTTGTTTGTTGCTGTTAGATCCAGAAGCTTTTGCCCTTTTTGGATGTGTTGGTTGAATTTCAGGGTACTCCCCACTGGTGGCGTTGTCGCGGTACTCGACCTGTGGCTGAGGGCGAGGGGAGCGTCTGGACTTGGCATTGCATTTCGTGCCCCATTTTCTGTTCGTCTGTGTGGTGCGCAGAGTCTCGCCCTTTATTTTTGGTGTTTCCGGACGACGTCACTGCGAACTGTCTTTCATATCGATATCAGTCGAGTCACCACTGCCATCCCTGATCTGGTATAGATGAAAAGATGCGCCGTACGCTCGTTCTGTGTCCTCGTGCATCGAATCCCACCGCGCGTAGGACCTTGAAGCTCTTGAGCTTCACTGACTTCCCTACACGGTCATATCCGCGACTCCTTTCTCCACCCACCCACGCTCTCTCCCTCTCCCGCTCAACATCCTCGCTCGCTCCCACAATGATACCAACACCGTGGTCTCCCAATCAGTACCCCCCCGCTCGTCGTTCAGACCATGTGGACGTGTACAAGAGCGAGAAACAGGGCCAAGTCCGTGTGGCCGATCCCTATCAGTGGCTCGAGGTGCACACCGACGAAACGGATGCGTGGACTTCTGAGCAGGACGCCTTCACTCGAACCTATCTCGATAAGAATCCTGATCGCACTAAATTGGAGAAGGCAATCAGAGCAAACACAGATTACGAAAAGGTGCCATCAAGTGTCGATGTGCCCGCGAATTCACGGTTGATGACGATGCTTCACAGTTCAGTGCTCCGGCTCTCAAGTACGACGGCAAGTGGTATTGGTACCACAACAGCGGCCTTCAAGCACAGTCAGGTTGGTCGTTTCGGCAGGGAGAAGCAAAAGTCATTCACATCGACTCCGTTCAGTGCTCTACCGGTCGATCGACGACAAGTTGCCAGACTTCTCCAAGGCTGGCGTGGACAAGAGCGAAGTGTTCTTTGATCCCAACTTGCTATCAGACGATGGTACTGCTGCTCTTGCCGTTACTGCCTTCTCACGCGACGGTAAATACTATGCTTACGGTATATCACTATCGGTGAGCGTCGGTTCTCTCCTCTATTAGCTTAATTTCATTCTTGACTCACCGTCGTCATCACCGACTGCAGGGAAGCGACTTTTGCACAATTTATATTCGTGAGACTACCAAACCGCTCGTTGCCGTTGGTGGCAGGCGTGTGGACCATCACGAAAGCCGTCTCAGTGACGAAGTTCGCTTTGTCAAGTTTTCATCGATTTCGTGGACCCATGACTCCAAGGGATTCTTTTATCAGGTGTGTGATCCGCAGTTGGACTCGGAGTAATTACCAGAGCCATGGTCTTGGACGTGCTTATGACCGCACTATTGGTGGACCCGATGGATCTAACTTTTTTTCCTGATAGCGATTTCCAAGCCGCGAATCCCATGGACTTGCCACAGAAGACAGGGCAGGTACTGAGACAACCGGAGATAAAGATGCAATGCTCTACTACCACAGAGTCGGCACCCTGCAGTGTCAGTCTGTTCAAACTCACTTGATAACCGTGCTCATGTTTTGTCGTTTATTGGTTCCATGCGGCTGCGACGCGTCGGGTATCTAGCGCAAGATGTCTTAGTGGTGAAAGATGCCGAACACCGAGAGTGGATGTGGGGGACTTCTATATCGGAACTGGACGGGAAGTACTTGTTCGTGAGTGTCGCCAGGGATACTGCCAGGGTCCGTATGTTTCTTTGTTCTTTCATCGCGTCGTCCACATTGACGGACATGTACAGAAAAATCTGCTCTGGGTAGCAGACCTACAAGAGAATGAAATCGATCAAAACATCAAGTGGGATAAGTTGATAGACGAATTTGAAGCTGAATATGATGTGTAGGTCATCTTTCGTTGTTTTCTATGGGTACCAACGTTCTTCCGTAGCATCGCAAACGATGGGACGAAGTTATATCTTCGCACCAACTACAACGCCCCAAAACATAAAGTCGTCACAATTGACCTCGCTGACCCGAAGCGCACGCAAGTAGACTTGATCCCCGAAGAAAAGGACGCATCATTAAGCGACATAATAGCAATCTCCAAAGACAAGTTTGCTCTCGTATACAAACGCAACGTCTGTTTGTTTGTTGCTGTCCCTGTCCTTGTATTCCCTGATGCTCCACAAATATGACAGGTCATTGACGAAATATATCTCTATTCCATGAGTGGCGAAAAGCTGACGCGCATTGCGCCATCCTTTGTTGGGGCTGCGGAGGTGTTTGGTCGCCGTGATCTTCCGGATGTCTTTGTTTCCATGACAGGTTTCACCAATCCCGGTATTATCGGTCGTTTTGACGTGAACAATTTCAATACCACACTATCCCCCGAGTCAGCGTGGAACATATACCGCACGACGGATGTGAAAGGCCTCCAGCCCGATGAATTTAGCGTGGAACAAGTGTGGTATGAGTCCAAAGACGGAACCAAGGTTCCAATGTTCATCGTGAGGCACAAGAACACCAAAACCGACGGTACGGCGCCGGCTATTCAGTACGGTGAGCCTTTCATTTTTTTCTCTGAGAGCATATGAATACTGATTGGTAAGTGAGACAGGATACGGCGGGTTCAGCATCTCGGTCAATCCATCTTTTAGCCCTGCCATTCTTACTTTTTTGAAATCATATGGTGCTGTCTTCGCCTTGCCAAACATCCGAGGAGGAGGAGAGTTTGGCGAAGAGTGGCACAACGCGGGAATCAGGGAGCGCAAGGTCAGCCAGCGTTCTTCGATCATCAATTAGTACCATTGACCATTCGGATTTATACAGATCAACGTCTTCAATGATTTCATCGCTGCCACGTAAGATTTGTGTCTTTCTAAGAGAACAGCGCGTTACACTAAGTTTCTTGCTTCTGTGATATAGCGAGCACTTGGTGAAGAGCAAAATCGCAGCCGCAGGGAAAGTCGCCATTAACGGAGGCTCTAATGGAGGAAAGCTCCCTCGTGACTCGTTTGATAACGATACCTTGACTGCCATTTTATAGGCCTTTTGGTAGGTGCTTGCGTCAACATTGCCCCGCAAGGCACGTTTGGGGCTGCAGTCGCAGAAGTTGGGGTAATGGATCTGCTCAAGGTATGTCGGTTCCCCTGCTAATCCCCTCGGACCCACTGACATGCGCTTTTCGAGTTTGCGGACTTTACAATTGGTAAGTGACAGATTAGCATTTTCCAATCGTGGATGCTTAGCCTTCCAACTGCAGGCAAGGCTTGGACTGCCGACTATGGTGATCCGCATGACCCACACGACTTTGATTTTATATATCCCATCTCACCGCTTCATAATGTACCCAAGGACAAAACCTTACCACCGCTCCTGTTGATGACCGCTGATCGTATGTATAACCACGTGTGTCATCTTCCGTGACTCACCATCTTGGTCGGCTGAAGATGACGACCGTGTTGTGCCGCTGCACTCCTTCAAGCTTGCCGCAACTCTCCAGCACACATTGGCCCACAATCCACACCCGCTTATTATACGGATAGACAAGAAGGCTGGGCATGGCGCTGGGAAGGCCACCGAGAAACGGTATGTACGCTCGATCTACTTTGGTGACCCCTTTGGATCACGCTGACCTGGACTGATAATCTAATCACTCACGATGTATCAGCATCCAAGATGCGGCGGACAAATGGGGCTTCGTCGCCCAAGCTCTTGGACTGAAGTGGCAGAATGAAAATTGATTAGGACAAGCATGTGTTAGTTCCTCTGCTGTACAACGTGGCCCGTGCAAAAGTGGTTTGCGGCGCTGCAGTCAGACTTGAGCTCACAATGTGTCTTTTTCTATAACGCTAGAACTGTTCTAGGAATAGAGGGTTGGACAAATGAAATAGCCACCCGAGATTGACAGTGTATTGCCCACAACGTGGGCTTGAGGTCTGAGGCAGTTGCCAATTTCATAGCCTCCTTCAGGCAAAGTCGTTCAAAGTGGAATGCTTGGGAGGAATGTCAGTTTTAAGGATGCGTGTAGTTTTCTGTCTTGGCATAGGAGCTGTCGACGTCAATGTGTTGGCGTACTGAACGGATAAGAATACAAAAAGGACGGACCATTGATGTTTTCTGTGGTGTAAAACTGTCGCAGAATCATAATCGCGTCCTCTCGTAGATATCCGCCAATGGCTCTGTAGGAAGGGTGCACGGGGTGTTCGAGGCTGTGGAATCGCAACTATCAGTCCCATCTTGATCAAGTCTTATCCTCTCCTCCTCACCGCTCGTTCACTCCGAGCACGCTTCCGCACCCGCCGAACTTGTCGTTCTCGCATCCATAAAATACCTCGCGAATGCCTAGTTGGCGCAGGGCTGATGCGCACATGATACACGGTTCGACAGTCACGTAGAGTGTCGTGTTGGCGAGGGGGTACCGAGTGTGCGAAGAGGGCGGTGTGAGCAACGCATTCTCGAGGATGAGATCGATGGCTTCAAGTTCCGCATGCCTCGAAGCCTATGTAGAGACGGCAAAACATATGAACAACACCTCGCAGGGTGAACGAACGGGCGAAACGGAGGATACGTACGTTGCGGAGTTGATTGGTCCTGTTGCGCGCCTTGGCGATGATGGCGCCGTCTCGGACGAAGACACATCCGACAGGTACTTCACCCTCAGCGAGTGCCTCCTCTGCCTATCGAGTCTGAGAAAGAGGGATCTGGTCGGTGAATGGGCATTACCATGGCCATGCCCTCGCGCATCCACGTGAGATGGACGGGATCGTCTGCGCTATCAGGTCGGGACATGTGCCTAACACGGAAATCCGCAGCAGACTTGGACCGCTCCAATACAGTACTTGCTCAAAGGTTAGCAAATGTACAGTATGCACCGTACAGACCAATCTGTCAAACGATAATGAAGCTCAAGATGATTGATTAGCCAGAGGGTCCGACGTGCGATTTCACTGTTGGCATCTTGAACTAGTCAGCGAGACACACACAAGACTGCCAGCTCGAACAATGTTCCAAACCAAAAACAAACGCTCACCGAAACTCGTGGGATCGGCGTGGCGTCGCAATGGAGATGTTGGTATGTTGATAATGCTCTGTGCTTGGCTGTGTCTTGAGCCGGCGACTTTTCCCGCGACTTCGTCATGATTCCCTACATCACCCATCCACCAAGCTCTTCGACAGCCATGAAGCCCGCAAACACGAAGAGCTCAGACTACTCCGCAGAGGGTACGCTCTATGTTTCTAAACCTTTCCGATCAAGGTCTGCGAAGAGACTCCGCGCTTTGATCACGTTTAAACCTCGCAAGTCCCACTTTGACATGACCAACGAGTCATCAGGATCGAATGAGTTTAGAGTGCGCACCAGTCTCATACTTGCCATGGACGTGCTGATGCTGACAATGTCTCACCAGGGCTTCTTCACACTCTTCTGGATGTCCCTCTTCCTCTTCACCGTTCAGACATTCGTTTCCTCTCTCGAAATGAACGGATATGCGTTGTCATTCGCTTTTGCTACCATGTTCTCTCGCGATGCCATTGTCCTCGCGCTGTCAGACGCCCTCCTTATCTTCGCCACTGCCATCTGCGTGCCATTTGCAAAGGCAATAAGCAAGGGCTGGATAAAGTACTACTGGACAGGTGTTGTCCTCCAGCATATTTTCCAGGCGTCTGTGTTGGCTGCCGTCATCACGTGGACATACTATCGGTAAGCATACATCCTAATTTTCGGCGATCTCCTGAACGACGTGCGAGCAGACAATGGCCGTGGGTCCAATCTGGTTTTCTGACTTTGCATTCCCTCGTGATGATCATGAAAATGCATTCCTACATCTCCGTCAATGGTTATCTCCACGATATCTCCCAACGCTCACAACCAGTTCTTGCCTATCTTCGTTGTCTCACAGAAGATCCGTTAATTGGAGGGTGGGATAGAGCACTTGTTGATGCCAATGCCCATGTCGAGTCAAACGGAAGTGAAACCCCCTCGGAATCTGAAGCAGATTCGCAGGTCAATGTGCGAGGCACAGGGGTTATGATCATAGGCTCACTTCCCGCACCCCAGCCTACGGATATGATTCGACGGAGATTAGTAGCCGCTTCAAAGGGTGCTGTGGTCGAGCTCGAGGCGCCAGATGTTGAGGATGCTACTCCTAACTCCAGTAGTTCCGATGCTTCCACTACCGACTTGCCTTCCCTGACGTCGGGACCGACACCAGTATCAATACTCGTTCATCACCCGTCTCAGGCTATCGCTTCTGTGGCCCGCGAGTTCCTTGAACTCGATGCTGAGCTTGTGTCTAGCGGAACGGAACGCGTGAGATACCCACAAAATTTAACCTGGAAGAATTTCTGCATTTATATGTTAATCCCAACTCTTGTATACGAATTGGAGTATCCTCGCACCGACCGGCAAGTGGTTCCGTTGACGCTACGTTGCCTGAACTTAACAGCAGTTTCACGTGACCTCCAGCATCCGTCCTGAATATGTGCTCGAGAAGACCGCCGCATTTATGGGGTCCTTTGCCCTCCTTTATACAGTGACAGAGAGCTTTATCATACCGCTGACACCCTCTCCAGACCAGTCGTTCTTTCGTTCGTTATTGGACTTGGCTCTGCCATTCATGATTGCTTATTTATTACTTTTCTATATTATATTTGGTAGGTCCTCGACACAATCCTTTTGGTGAGGTTACTGATGCTCTGATTTGTGTTGAAGAATGTATATGCAATGGATTCGCTGAACTATCCTAGTGAGCGTTGTACAGCTCGACTGACGAGGTTCGAGGCTCACCCATCGAATAGTTTTGCGGATCGACAATTCTACGAAGACTGGGTATAGCTTTCTTGCATGACACGGCCAAAAACATGCTGAACTGACATTTACCTCTTAACAGTGGAATTCGACCTCGTGGGACGAGTTCTCTCGTAAATGGAACAAGCCTGTCCATCAGTTTCTTCTTCGACATGTCTATGCGTCGTCGCTTGCCGCATATCCATCTCTCTCTCGTACAGGCGCGATGTTTGTCACGTTTTTGCTGAGCGCCGCAGTCCATGAGCTAGTGATGGTCATCGTTACACGGAAGCTGAGGTGCGTAGCTGATAGGAAGTCAAGGTCTACGTCGTTGACGCACTGGGGTAGACTCTACCTGTTCTTCATGCAGCTCGTCCAGATCCCACTGATCCTTGTTTCACGCGCTCCAGTGCTCAAGCGGAATAGACTCATGGGCAATGTCGTGTTTTGGCTTGGTCTTTATGCTGGTTTCCCGTTGTTGTGCGTGGCTTATGTTGCCTATTGACATATCGGGAGATGCGAAGGGGTCATCAGTAGACTTATAGTAGTACCACAACCATTATACAGTAGACTATCCCTTAATGGCATACAGATGGGATGATGAGGAGCAAGATGACTCCATGTCGTGTCTTGACTGTCATCAAGGGTCCTTTATGCCGTCCTCGCTCTGTAAACGTGTTTCGTCGAGTGGGAGTGCAGACGCCTTATATCCTCGAGGTATGCTGCCATTTCGACAAGCGACGCAGGGTCACCTTGTTTTGATTACGTCGATCCCATGCACTTTGATGATAGTACCGTGGAGGTGCTGGGCCTACCAAGCCCCGATCCTGCGTGTGTGGCTAGGGCGTGCCTAGCCCTAAGGCCTGAGATCCAGGGCCCGTACCTCCCACTGTCGAAAACAGCGCGCACCATCGTCGTTGGCGTGAGGGCATGTCCACAAGGGCTAGCAGAAGTCGTGGGTGCGACAGTCGTGGTGATGGCACTCGATTATCTGGTCACAGAGGCTGGCAGAGTCGCTGGAGACCGTTGCAGAAGATGTTTTATCTCGTCTTGAGCAAGTTGGCCCGCTTTATCATCCACACTATCCGACTCGCGGTCCCATTGGTGGCAGAAATATCGGGCCATTTGATGCGATCACCGCAGGTGGATGAGACGGGTGGACTCCACACGACTCAAAAGCATTTGTTTATCGGTCGCCGCGCCAAGTGTTGGTTCCTTACTTGTACTCGCCGTCCTCTGAACGGTTTGCGAGGACAACCTCGTTCAACGAGCCCAGAGACACATCATAGGTGGACATGGGCGCCAGAGTCCTACTTATCACCGACTTGGTCGGCCCAGCAATGCCGAAAGTTCTGGGTTACAAATATTTACGCGATTTCAAACCGTTTAGCGAGTAATCGTTATTAATCACACGCCCTGCCGAGGCCTTGAAACACTGCCAGTTCGGACACCGCATTACGCCCATATGCCGACTCTCGGATCCGGCCAAGCACGGGTTGATAGCGCGATACTGCTTTCAGTACATCGTCGCTGCGACGCTCGGTCGCTGGCATTTTTCATATTGACAAAGCACAGTACAATTTAGAGGCTTGCATTGACGCGGAAAATTTTTCATGGGAGCGTATTTTGAATATGTATCTCCGATTGAAACCACCTATGACCGTTTGGAGCCTTTCAACGAACGGTGGGTACCTTTGAGCTTCCTTTTTCGCTCGTCACGGCCGAGTGGGATGTGTAATCCATGGGTGTAGGTCTCGTAATGCATGGACTGATCAACACAGACCTCGGTCAAACCGCTGACCAACCGCAGCACGGAAAAAAGTCCACGAGGACCGGGGACCGCCGTACAGTGCCAGTGGGCGGACGAGTACAGGGATATGGCGAGGGATCTCGAGGACGGGGAGTGTGATGTGACACGTCGTATCTCCGATGTCACAGCGCGGTGAGTCTCTGATCAACTTTATGAATGGCATAACCGAGCAGATAATTGTCGCTTCTACTGGCGTTTAACGAACGTGTGATGTTCCCAGCGTGCGTTTGCTAATTGGAGTATATTATGTACTGAATCCTTCTTTTCGGTTCGCTTCCCTCAGATGGTATTTTTGCCCAACCATGAAACGAAACTCGTCACCGTTTCTCCCCGCAATGACTACCGTACCAAAGGGAGGCTCCAGCAGTGTGGCTCCCGTCGACCACGATGAACTGACCCCACTCTTGTCAACATCGTCGCCTCCGAAACAGACTCCCTTGCCCAGACTACAGCTTGGTATTCTATTACTAGTGCAGTTTGCTGAACCGATATCTTCAATGTCCATATATCCGTACATCAATCAACTCGTCGGCGAACTCGATATCACAAGAGGGGATCCACGCAAAGTGGGATATTATGCGGGACTAATCGTGAGTGTCGATGACCCCATGCCAATGCTCGCATCCACAGGGTTCCATAGGAATCTCTATTCTTCGTCACACAATCCATGGCCGTCATGCATTGGAGCCGTTTGTCGGATCGCATTGGGCGGAAACCGGTCATTCTCATCGGGTTTTCCGGTCTATGTGTTTCAATGTCCTGCTTTGGACTCTCCAAAACGTTTTGGCAGCTTGTCATCAGGTCAGTCAATGACTGAAGCTCCTCACAATCCAGCTGAGTTTCCCCAGTCGATGCATATGTGGTCTTTTAAACGGCAATGTCGGCGCCACGAAGAGCATGATTGGAGAGCTCACAGACTCGACAAATATAGCGAGAGGCTTTGCTCTGATGCCGATTGGATGGTGTGTTGGATCCACGTTGGGGTAAATCTCCACTTTGCATGTGCTCTATTTGTGTCGCTCATGTTGGCGCGCGCAAGGCCATTTATGGGGGGAGCTCTTGCTCGACCAGCGGACCGTTGGCCTAATGTCTTCACGAGCCCCTTTTGGAGAGACTATCCTTACTTCCTTCCATGCGCCGTAGCCGCTATGGTCGTAGCAGTAACGACCATCATCCTATTTTTCTTCTTAGAAGAGGTCAGTTGAGGCGTCTCGGGCGCTTTCTGCGCAATCACTCACCCCCGTTCATAGACTTTGGCTGTGAAGCGTAAACACAAACATGCCTTGGGAGCGACCGGCATCGTCGAGCCAGATCCAGAGCGGTCTGTAGCCAACAACCCGATGCCAGTTCCCCTTCGAGAGCTGTTTGTACCGTCCATCATATATCCCGTCGCTTGCTATGCCATTCTAGGATTCCTCGACATCGCAGCGAGGTCTCTCCTTCCCCTTTTCTTTGCCACGCCGATCATCTACGGGGGGCTGAACCTGTCCCCCTCCAGTATCGGTACATGTCTCGGCTTGCTGGGCCTTGCCGACGGCGTGTTCCAGTTTCTGTTCCTCGCCAAGCTCATCGAGTGGATGGGCCCCAAGCGTCTCTTCTGTAGAGCAATCCTGTGCTATATCCCACTCATGTTCCTCTTCCCGGTCATGAGCACGATCGTTCAAGTGCGCGGCGTCATCGACATATGGATATACACTTGCATCGCCCTGCAGCTCATGCTGATCGTCATTTGGGACCTTGCGTTTGGTGCGTGTCAACGGCCACTTGCCATGCGACGTAGGATAACAAGTGTCCGTGCATAATGACCTTTTTTTAATAACAGCATGCATATTCATGTTTATCACCGCGTCTGCACCTTCCAAGAACGCTCTGGGCTCCATCAACGGCATGGGTCAGACCTCGACGGCGATAGCACGTGCGATCGGACCTGCGATGGCCACCTCCATATATGCGTTCTCGAAACAGCACCACATCTTGGGTGGCCACATCGTGTTTGTTTGTCTCATGCTTCTGGCGATCGTCTTCAGATGGTTTATTCCTTCGATTCTCCCGGACGAGTTTCATATTCGGGATGACTAGATGGTCTTACTGCCCTCTTGTTCTCATCTTTTTTGGCATCTCAGGATTAGACGGAGGTGGCCCAGACTGAGTGCAATGTTACAATGCAGCCGCGTCACCTGGACTCTTCCGGCAGAGCTATATAGAATACACACCACTTGCAAATGTTATCTTGTTCACATAAATAGTATGCATAATGAGCAAATGCTTCAAACCCAAAAATGTGCATGACATTGGAGCTCAAACAAGATGTATCATACGAAGACAAAGCAGTCACCGGACGGGATGTCCACTGGTGATCTTGTCTATCGTCTTTGTCCGTAAAGGCGTGTCAGCAAAGAGTGCCCTGACTAGCTTGACGAGCTCGTCAGTTTCGAAATCCACCAGTGCGCCTTCTTCAAAGAGGTACGTTAGATCTGCCATGGACGCTTCCTGGAGAAAAATAATCAATACGAGGTATGGTCCGGAGAGTAGACCATCACACCAGGAGTTCTGACAAATAAGAAAATTTCAACCACGACGGAACATACGAGACAACGAACGAAGACTGGCAATTTGAACGTTAGCAGCGATCAACATGACTGTGTCATCGAGAGCGTGCTCACTTCGCTCGTGTTCTCCACAAACAATCCCTCGAGCGCCGTCAAGATCCGACAGAGTTCGCTAAGCTTGTGCGACTCTACTTCGGGTATATCTGATATTGCCAAAATATTGTCGAGGATTCGTGACAAGACGCCATCGACGACCAATCCCACTGCCGTGAAGTACTTGCTTTTTGGGAGAACCATCTTCGTGGACGGCTGAGCGAGTGACAAGGTATTCTGAGAAACGTGCTTACCTTCCACGCATTTGCGACGCTGCGTACATCCCGAAGGACGCACGTGATCACCATCTCGCACTCGTCATAACGATCTTGGTCCGACGTATCCGTGAAGCCGTCTGCGTCTGCCAAGACAGCTTCTAGAGCCGCCATTTCTTTGTCCTGAAGTTATGATGTTATACATGGTTGACTCGAATACGAATTCCAACGCCAATAGTGACCACTTACAATACCCTGGTAGAACCAGCTATCCGATAAGACTTTGAGATCGTCCTTGCATTCCTCTAGCTTTTCTTGGACACTGGGTAGCTCTTGCTCACTTTGCAACACGCGAGCTATCTCTTCCGAAAGATAATGGTAATCATTAGAAAACCGCATACGACCAGCAGGTTGTGACAACCTGGAGGCAGTCACAACAGGATTCAAGGCGCGATACAAGTCAAGGACTAGAGCACCAGATTGCATGATCATCGTGCCAGGAGCCGAGGAAGATGAGGAAGATTTAGAGAATATGCCTGAGGATGCAAGGGCTTTGCCTTCGTGCAAGGCGTCCTCAACAGCTTGCACGACGCGTCGAACGAGCACCGATGTCAAATACGGTTCCTTGACGATATTGACATCCCGTGAAGGTTTTTTGGGTATGTGATGGCCATTGGTAATGGTAGCGTGACCGTTTGTTGGTGGATGACCATAGAAAGGTGGTTGATGTCTACTGCTCGAAGCTGACACAACTGGTGCTGGCTGGGGAATCGAAGCTGCGGGTGGTGCCACAGGTGGACGATCTGATAGAGTATCATTGGGAACCGAATTGTCAGCCCATGGATCATCATCCCAGACATCGTCTTGTTCAGTGTGTCCCTCTGCAATAGTCTCAGTAGAACCTTGAGTGTCCATTTCTGGTGGTTCGTCATTCCAGCCCCAAGTTTCATTCGGGTCTGGGTCAGGTTCCTTTAGGGAATCTGGTTTCGAGACGGCTAGTTGTTCAGGTTCCTCAATGTCGTCATCGAAGCCCCATGCGTCCCTCGCGTCGAAGCTCGAGCTTGACGAATCCGTCATTGAAATGTCATCGTGATGTAAATTCCGACTATCCGTCGGAACAGGCCTAGCAGCAAGAGGTGCAGATTCTACACTAGGGTGAGTAACGTTGATGACCGTGACATGGTCCACAGAAAATGTGTCTGTAGGACGGGATGCGCTAGCCAGAATGATCTTCCGAACGTCGTCGAGGATACGCTGTCGTCGTCCCCTCTCGTAGTGTGCGCAGACATTGTCGGCCCAGCTCTTGATCTCTCTCTCGAAAGTGTCTCCTTTGAGTAGCCCAACGACATATTTTGTCTCAAAATCGACAGAATTGCTTGTCAGCTCCAGGAATGCGGGGAGGGCATCCAATTTCGAAGGCAGTGAAGGAATGAGCAGGCGGGTCATGATGGATGTCGTCAATGGTTTGGCAAGACCCCTCAGAAACGTCTCGCGTTGTAGCTGAGGTAGACAGGGAAAGAGCCTGTCATTCATGAATTCCAGGACGTGTGATAAATTGCCAAGGGGTGTTGTACTATGATTTCCAGACGAGGGCAAGCGTTGCAATCTGTGGATAAACGAACCAAATTGATCCGGTCCTTGTGAAATTGATAATGAGGTGGGATGATCAAGGGTGTGGTCAATACAATGTGCGGTTATGTCACGCCGCAAACTCGCCATATGTGCAGACAAGGAAGATGAGGAGAGCGAAGACAGCACGGCAGACAGTGGTATGAGATTCTCCGAATTTGGGACTACATGAAAGATAGTGAATACAAGGGTCTTGGACGAAACTGTGGGCACCAACCAAGAACAAAGGGTCGGATGATAACGTCAGTCGAAGAGACGACTACGCCTTGGGTGTACGCATTGTTCAATAGCTCTTCAACCCGATTCGCGAGTACCCGTAACTTGGACTGCAGAGTCGATTCAGTATATGAATATGTCTAGCTGCGAAGTTACGCACCCTCATGTCCGACGTGACATTTGCCTCCTTTAAGGGAGGGGGGGTTGTGTCAAGTAACTGGGTCAATTTAGCACTCGCCGGTACTGCCGCCGGAAGGTCGCCTGAGTCCACCAAGTGTTGTACCTCTTCGAGCTGAGTCTTGCACTCCGAGAGGTGGGACAGGGACGCGTGCAGCACGTCGGCATTGAGGGATGCCTGAGCAAGAGTTTGGTGTCGCCTAAGCGCTGCCAAAAGTGTCGGGGTAAGACCACTCTGGATGGCTCGGTAACTACTAGTCCCGTGAGTGACAATGGCAAGCCGTACCTCTGGGTCCGAGACCGCACGGTTGAGCGCATCCACGTCACTTGCAAGACTCTGCAGACGCTGCTGAGCAGACCTTGCCGAGGCCAACTGTATCTCAAACGCAGGAAGATTTGCATGTATACGATCATGAATTTGTTTCTGCTCGACTGGTAAAGTTGTCATCGACTGGATCACAGGTGACGACGGACCTTGGTGAGACGTATGGACTCGTCGAGCTCTGCTCGCCATGAGGATGCGACGGTAGAGTCAAGTGACTGGAATGTCACTGAATCGAGCTTGGACAGTATCTGAGAGGACACATCGACCTGCTGGGGGAGGTGCGACGGGATGGAGAACGTCATGGCTGCCTCTTTGACTTTGCTAAACACACGCTATGTGGTCTACATCCACGCAGTCACGTGAGGCACGACAGCACTTCATCCATTGATATATACACCGTTGGCACGACAAAAAAGCACCAAGATTACAACGTCTACGATAACGAGCTAACAAAACTGAATCCAGAGCAACACAATCGGTGTACAGAAGGAGTGTATGTCATCTTCACTTTTAAGTGAAGCGCTTGAATGTAAATCTACACAAAAAGTCAGGGACGATGGGCGACGTGGCTTGTATACGACCCACCCGAGGAATGCGAGGTCTTTGTCTGAACCAACCTGCTCCACCACTTCCAGTTGGTCGGGCAAGTTCCCAAGCTCGTCCGTGGGGAAGTAAGTCGTATCCGTGATGGAAGACAATGCTGGAACAAAGGGAGGTGCGATATAGCGTAGGTGATTCCAGTCGCAACCATAGAAGAACGGATGATTCTTGATATCGTTCACCCCAAGTCGATTATCGGCCCAATTCATCATGCTAAACGGGGGTGACTCAGGTTCAGAGTGAAGAGGTACCCACGGACGACTTACCCCCGGATCAAGTGCTCGGCCTCCTTGCTGAGATGTACCTCGTCAGGGAAAAACAAGTAATTAGGCCACTCAATGATCTTCTTGTACGTGTCACTTGGGTTCTCTGAACAGAACGGTGCGTAGCCAACAAGACATTCGAACATGATCGCGCCCAAAGACCACCAATCACACTCTTTACCATACCCTTTTAACATGAACACCTCAGGTGCAATATAGTCAGGCGTGCCTAGTAAAAAATCTGCTCAATCTGCGGGAAATGTTTATCGGTTTACCCACCGACAGTAGAATATGCCTAGAGGATAGATCTTTGAGTACACAAACATGGCTACTGAACAAGCCAAACTCACGAGCTTCCGGCGGTTAGCCTTCCAGGTGGCAATTTGCTCTCGGCTCATCGTGAGGTGAATCGCATTGACTTGCACACTGTTTCGCGTAGGATCTCGTTGTTTCTCTTGCTCTATGAGGCGCTTATAATAATCCCCATCGGTCGTCTTATGAAGACCAGTAGAGAGGCCAAAGTCGGATAACTTGAGGTGACCATTCTTGTCGATCAGAATATTATCGGGTTTGATATCACTGATTCCGCGTGATCAGGTGTCGCATCGACATTGTAGGATATACGTACCGATGAATGTATCCTAGATCGTGCACCGCCTCAATGGCCAGGATACACTCCGCCATGTAGAATCGCGTAACGTCTTCTGAGAATATGTCATACTTCATTAGCATTGTCATAAGATCGCCCCCAGGAAGGAACTCCATGATGAGGTAGAGGTATAACGGGTCTTGGAAAGAATAGAATAACTGAACCACCCATGGTGATGTTGACTCGGCCAACAGGTCACGTTCCGCACGGACGTGGGCAAGCTGAGCCTGCGAGTGAGATATCGAACCAGGGCGTAAAGGAAGTATGTCACTGACCTGATCCCGTTTCAGCATCTCCGCCTTTTGCAACGTTTTCATAGCATACACTTTTCCAGTGTCCACTTTCTGAACGAGCCGAACCTGCATAAGAGTGGGAATGTCATCATATGCATAGGGAGATACACGACCTTCTCTCACCTCGCCGAATGCACCCTTCCCAATGACCTTGACCGTCCGAAAGTCCAACAAGCGTATCTTGGTTCTCCGAAGCCTGAGATGCTGTGACTCGAGCTTACGATACTTGCGTATCTCGCGTTCCTTGGCTTCACTGGGAATCATACCCTGGTTGATCCTTTGCTCTAACTCGACTCGACTGTGTGAGATGAGAAACTGTCTGAGGCGACAAAAGGCACTTAATTTAGACTCACCGGCCGTTTCGTTCAATAGCGACATCGACAGCGAGCTTGTAGTAGGACTCGAGCTTGAGCTTGGCAGCGGTCGCACGAGAGACAGCATCGGATGAGAAGCCTTCCGTGCTTCGTTCAAAGTAAACATAGTCCTCGCCACGCGGTTTGCTCGTCGTACTTGGTGCAGGAGAAGGTGAACGATCTTGACCAGACGCCGTGGATGGGCTGAGACCGCCGGCGCTGCCAGAGGATTCCGTGGACGGACGCTGATTCATGACGTTAAAAGTGGAAAAAAGAGGGGTGGAACAACTGGGAGAAGAAGGAAAAAGTGGGGCTTTGATCACCGAAAAATTGAACGGAACTTGTGCAAACGAACGTAAAGACAAGCCTTTCGGTACGCGTGTAATGTCGCGTCGTTATGCCATTGAAACCAAATCTACATATGAACGAGTTCAGAGTACAATTCGACTACATTCCACAATCCAGCATGTACTGACGGTCAAAGAATCGGTTTCTAGTATGCAATTTGTCCACACGAGTGATGTTGTTTAGATTCAAAGCCATTGCCAAACAAACGTTCGCAACGTTGGCCAAATCTGTACGCGTCCGACAACCACCCGCAGCTGACATGACAGACCTCACATTCGACACGTTGATGGACGATGGCAACTATCTGGGCTCAGATAGGGCCAGGATAGAGAACAAGGTCATCCTAGACGAGCTCGAGCGCAAAAAGAAGGCACGCAGCATGGCCGTGCCGACAGACGACAATCGCGTCAAGGCGAGGCTCCGCGAGATTGGCGAACCCATCACACTCTTTGGTGAACGCGTGCGTGCATCTCTCGTTCTCGTTTCATGACGCCATTCACGCGCGAAACAGGCAGCAGACCGACGAGATCGTCTAATATACGTCTTGTCTCAAATCAATGCTGCCCGAGGGGAGGAGATCCAGATGGAGGAGGCGGAGTCGTCCGAGAGTGAAGAAGAGGTGCGTCCCTAGTGTTCCCTCGACCGTCTGTCTTCAAGTCTTCCACAGGAAGAATTCTACACCGAGGGCTCCCTCGAGCTGCTCCAAGCCCGGAGGCACTTAGCCGAGTATTCTCTGCCCAGGTTGGATTTCACCTACCAATAGGCGACACCAGTAAGGTGCTTACAGCATTCCGCCCTCTCTGTCATTGCAGAGCTCAAAAGCGAGTCGCCCAACAGCGCATACATGCCAAGCTTACCCTTGCACGCATCATCGACCTGCGGAAGAAGATATTTAGCGAAGTCAAGGTAACCAGTAGCGTGGATTCTCGCATGCGCGCCCTGACACCACTGTAGCGGTTCAGCAACCTTGGTTCTCAGATCGGTGACGACCGACCCATATCACAGGTACGCTTCGCCCCCAACAGCACGATTCTTGCCACAGGCAGCTGGTCGGGTGCTGTTAAACTATGGAACGTTCCTGCCTGCACGCCCATACGAACGCTGCGCGGTAAGCAAAATGAATGGACTCGGACCGTGTGGCACGTCATGATTGTGCTCCTCACAGGGCATGCGGATCGTGTGGGAGGCGTTGCCTGGCATCCAAAAGCTACGCTCGCACAGAGTGAAGGATTAGTCAACCTCGTCTCCGGGGCGGGAGACGCGAGCGTCAACCTCTGGTCACTGAACAGGTATGCGTGTCTTCTACACCACTCCAATCACATCACTGAGCCAAGACGCCAGCGATGCACCGCTCGCGACGATGAAAGGGCATGCAGACCGGGTCTGTCGTGTTGCCTTCCACCCGTCGGGTGACTACGTCGCGTCTGCCTCGTTTGATACGTCCTGGCGACTGTGGGACGTAGCGACTGCAAAAGAGCTGCTCCTTCAGGAGGGACACTCGAAAGAAGTGTACGCGGTCGAGTTCCAGGACGACGGCGCGCTCGTCGCATCCGGGTCTGTCCTCCCCGCCATCCCGCACACTGTTTGCTGACTAACCCCGCTGCCAGCGGTCTGGACGCGATCGGGCGTGTATGGGATCTTCGCACGGGTCGAACGGCCATGGTCCTCGACGGCCACGTCCAAGCCATTTTCGGCATTGCTTTTTCCCCCAACGGGTGCGTTTCGATCAGAAGTACCTGCGGCGATCGATCGTTGACGTAGTCTGTCGGCCCTAGCTATCAGATCGCGACTGGCGCCGGCGACGACACAATCCGGATATGGGATATGCGTTCCCTGAAAGCTCTCTACACCATCCCCGCGCACGTCTCCAACGTCGCCGACGTCCGCTTTTTCCGCAGCGACAGTCTACCCTCGGGCGTGCTTGTCGACGGCGAGGTCGTCCCCAACAATGTGCGGGCCACCAACGAGGAAGCGGACCCCGACAAAATTGGGGACGACAACGACGACGACGAAGCAGAGCAGTGCGGATACCGCTCCGGACTCTACTTTGCAAGCGCGGGGTACGACGGCTTCGTCAAGCTATGGAGCGCCGACGACTGGCAGCTGCTCCGCACGCTTACAACCGACTCGGGGAAGGTTATGTCGGTGGACCTCGCTGCGGATGGTCGGCTACTCGCTTCTGGGACCTACAACCGTAATTTCCAGCTGTTTGCGCCAGAGGAGCTCGCGGTGTAGGTTGTGGGGCAATAAGAATTACGATATACAGAGCGAGATTTTTAAACAAAAGAAAGGGAGGGCTGCGCCGAGCGCAGGTTTGTATACAAAAAATATATTAGATTACACCATCCCTGACCTGTCCAGGCGGGAATCGAGTCAGTTGGGAAAATTAGGCTGAAGGGAGACGGATCATAAAGAGGGCTATTAGGCGCACCTTTTGCATAAACCCAGATACGCGAACAATGTCCACCACCTGGGCTTCGCTCTCCATAGCAATGACCAGGTTTTCCAGCATCTGAACGAGCGTAAACACAATGTACAAGCTTAGAGTTCGCCACTACCAAACGACTCACGTCCTCCACCTTGTCGACAGGGATCCCAGTGCACAGCGCGACGATCTTCTTGCACTGATACTCCTTCTCTGCGCTCGCTCCCTGCAGAGACTTTAGTCTTGCCTCCATCAACTCCTCCATTCTCAAATGCCACATATTCAGTCGTCGTAATCGTATCAGGCTCGCGACAGAGTCAGTTGTTGGTATTGGAGGCTCGGTCTCGACACTAAAAGAAACGTCCATCGATCCCGCAACTCCCGCCATGGTGGAGCTTGGCCCCCGCCATCGGAATGCAGAACCGGCTGTTTCCCGTCCGTCTCTACCAGAGAGGTCCGTCCGCCCTGTCCAGTCGAAGTTGTCTTCCTCCGCAATCGCCTTTTCAAGATTTCGTATTCGCTGATGTACCTGGTCCAGTTCAGCACATCGGCTTTGCCATAGTTGTATCTGCTTTCGTTGCTCCGAAAGCTCTCGGGTGGCAGCGCGAAGGTGAGCCTGGGTCACATCGAGCGAGTCCTGCTTTGCTTTGATCTCTGCAGAAAACTCGGCGCTGAGAGTTTGGATCATGGTCGTCATATCTGTGGGTGGACAAATGTCGAAGACAGACGCAACAACAAAAGGAAGCGTACCTGCAATGATATCCTGACTCTTTTGCACCGGAGCCGAAGGACCTGTCCGCAACGACGCCAGCAGGTCCTCGGCCCGAGGACCACCACTTAGTTCCTGAAAACATACGGTGAGCGCCAATGGATACGCTATGCACTACCACACCTACCTCGACCTCTACCCCAAAATCGCCGGGACGAAGGCCAAGTTTATTTGGCAATATTCGGTTAGCACCAACATCCAACAAGGTTCTTACCAGGCTTCGATTCCCGACACGTGCGGCGATATTCAGGGCGGTATCACCGTGTTCATCCTGAAGATCGACGATGGACCTAAAGTCACCACCCTGATTCTGTGCTATCCACATAAATATCTGATCGAGGTAATATCGGGCACACACTGCACGGCCCTGTATGGCAGCAAGATACATGATATGATGCAGGACTGATTTTCTGGAGGTATCAAGAGTGCGTATAGACTGGTGTAATGCTTGAACGACGATGTTGAATGTTTGTTGGTCAGAATTATGGGTGTCGACGGAGGCACGCATGAGAGGCGTTTCTCCGGCAAAGTTACCGCGGTGTATGTCAGCACCTGCAGCGATGAGCTGCTCTACGATGTTGTGGCGACCAAGGGATGCGGCGAGGTGAAGGGCCGAGTGGCCCTTGTCATCGAGAATGGCATCCACGTCGAGAGGAAGGGCAGGATCTGGGGTGAGTTCACGAAGAAGATCGAAAACAGGGGTTGGATCATCTTGTCGGCAGATGGCACCAACGAGCTGTACACGACGTGCATCTCTGAAGATGGAAGGGTCGCGCGCAAGGGGTGGCTTGGTGGAGAAACGGAGGGGAAGAGGGTCGGTGTCCATGCCATTGACAGAGTTACCATTCGTAGAGGGAGGATGGGATGACGGCACGTCGTTGAGGGAGGTAGTGTGTTGAGGTTGAGAGGAAGGGGGGGAAGATTGAGAGGGTTCGGGTTGTGGGGTGGGTTCTTTTCTAGGTCGCTTGACTGGATGGGGACCGTCGTCTTGTGCGGGAGATGGGCGGATGTCCGCAGGCGCGTCAAGGGGCGGTTGAGACGCGTGGTGGGGGTGTGCAAGAGACTGGATCGTTGGGACGACTTCTGAATCTGATCTAGCTCTCTTGAGGGATTGTTGGACTGGGGGTGGAGTCGGGGGCGGTGCGCTGGGAGAGTTGACGGCATGATATGCGGACGAGGGAAAGACGGCGGATCTGGAGGGGGCGAGGGCAGAGGTCGAGGGGGTGAAGAGGCCCTGGGCACGACCCTGGTTGAGAAGACGGAGAGCGGATCCGGGCATCATAGAGGCGGAGGGAAGGGCGGGCTGGGGGTACGCTGATGCGGAGAAGGAAGAGGCGGCCGAGATCGGGCGTGGGGACGGGGCGGTGTTTGCAGCAGGAAGGGACGTCAGGGAGGTCGAGGAGGGCGTAAAGTCAAAGAGCGGCACGAGAAGTGGCGCGACGCCATACTGGGCGGCAATGTCGCGACCGCGGTCGAGTGGAATCCTGGCGAACGGGTGAGCAAGCGGGTAAAGGAGACGTGCGGGAAGTGTACCAAGTGCCTTGGTACTTGCCATATCCGCCTTGTACAATTTCGTGTTTTCCAGGAAGGATTTCCTTCTCGAGTATCTTTGTCCGTCTGCCCTTTTCTATGCCAGCAACCTTGAGGATCTGTGTCGCATTGACATACGAGTCACCGCGTCTGCGCATGACGGCGATGCCGCGCACCATGCACTCATAGACCTGGGGAATGGGGTGAAGGGAGCACGGGGACGATGGGGAGTGAGACAGACCTGAACGGACGAGTATACAGCATTGTATATCTTGACGGGGGGTGGCTGGACGGCGAGCATCGAAGGCGGGGCGTGGAGGCATGCGCGGGACGCGACTCGGGCGGACGCGCGCGCTGTCGGAGCTGCAATAATCGTGGGAGATATTCACGTGATGATCTGCACCTCTATGGGGCTATCAGTGTGACAGTGTGACAGAACAGCGTTACGTATTGCGATTTCATCTCTGCCTG
>JBBPKD010000353.1:0-22879 GCA_038089075.1 Singerocomus inundabilis
AGGAGAGGTAACAAGTGGATTAGGCTGGGGGGACACCAGCCAACTCACAACCCCTTATATACGGTTACAGGAAGTGCACAGACCAAGCTGTGACTGTATCTAGGGTATAGGGTATTACTGTATATAGCTATAGGGTAAAGGGTAAAGTCTGTGAGGTAGCGGTGAGGCTGACCTCAAGAGAAACACAAGTTAAGGCATGAGGTTAGGAAGATCAGAAGCGTACCTCATGCTAGAATATGAAATGGAGATCGATCACAAGATGTGAAAGATCTAGGAGTATGATCGTGGCAGAGATCGATCAACGATCTTGCAGGGTCATAACCGATCGATCAGGGAAAGCGGTGATGAGAAAGGCGTGATAGCCTTGAGGTGATCGTAGATGAGAGATCGGTGATGTCGTGAAGTGGTGGAGAGTGTGAAGATGTGATCACGTGATAGGATTGGTGTGATGATGTGAAGGGATGGAAGGGGCACATGATCAGGGAAAAAGAATGGTCATGGGATTCTAAGGTAAAATCCCGTATCATAACAACAGTTGTCATTTCATCCTGACAGCTGCTCCACTGTTTCACCTTGACAGCTATCAATCCCAACCCTTGACAACTATCTCTTATTAGTTACCAAGGTAGTGTCCATTCCTGCACCTCTCCTACATAATGGTCTGTGTGCAGAAGGACCATGTATATAAGGCTGGTACTTTACTATATGATACCTTAGCTCAATTCTCCCTTGTCTTATCTAGTGTTTGCAACATTAGTTTGCTGGCTAGATCAAGGTCCCCTAAGTCTCACCCTTGCTCTAAGTCTTTTGCCACTCACAGGCAAGACTCCTCAGTGCTCCCTTCATCTAAGGAAACCTTGGTACACTTTATGAGACACATAGCAAGCTTACTTCATTCTTGCAAGGGCTACACTCGACCTTACCTGGGCCAAGTGTAACAAAAGAACTAAGCTCTCAACTGCAGCTAGTACCAGCTAGTCTGCAACCCCACAAACACCATGCTCCCCAGCAACTGCTCCGGTCCCACCTGGCAAAGTCCCAGAAATGCAAGACAACACCTACCACCACAATCCTCCACTGAAGAGGACTCACCATCAGAAGAAAGCAATTAGGATATCTATCTTCCTGATTCCCCCAGCCAACATCTAGCTCTCTTGCTAGCTCACACTCTCCAACACCAGGTGAGCATCCCCAGGTCTCTGACACCACCCTCTCCCACTCCTGTCACACAAACTCTTCTATATTCCTTACCATTACCCTCTATCCAGACACTGCCTATGTCTATCTCCAAAGTCATGGAACTCCACCTCGGAACCCCCCAACACTATGATGGGGATTACAAAACCACCACCAGTTGGCTCAACACAGTCACCTTCTACTTGGTGGTAAATGGTGATGTATATAACACTAATGCCAAGCAGATTGCCTTTGTGCTCTCCTATATGACTAAAGGATTTGCGGCCACCTGGGCCAAGAACTTCAGAACCCAGGCTTATGACGAAACCACCACCACCATCAAGATGGGCACTGTCGCCCAATTTAGAACAAAGTTCTGCAAATCTTTTCAACACCATAACACCATTACAAATGCCATCCACTGGCTTGCCCACCAGAGAATGGAAAAAGAAAGAGGACAATGGAAACTGTCCATCACAGACTACACCAACACCTTTCAAAACAATGTCATCATCGCTGGCATCAAGAATGACAACATCCTCATAGGATATTTCTCTGCAGCCATTCCCCCTTTTATTATGAGAAGAATACTCATGATGGACACTGTTCCAGACAAGATAGAGACCTGGTACAACAATGCAGCCTCCTTCATGGAGCAGAACGAAAGGGTGAACATAATTGCCAACTGGAACAAGAAACCCTCTAACCAGAGGTATCAAAACTTCTCCTCAACCTCAAAGAAGGAAAAGGACCCCAATGCTATGAATGTCAACATGGTGAGACTAACAAAACTCACTCCTGCAGAATGAGAATGATGCCAAAAAGAGAAGCTATGCTTCCAATGTAGGAAATCAAATCACATTGTGCCCAAATGCCATCAAGATGAAAGCCAAGATAACCACAAGAAATCCTGCCAAAGGGAACCACCAAAAGAAGAAGAACTCCCAGGTCTAGAGCCTGTAGAAGATGACGAAGAAGAGACCATTGGATCAGACTCTGGTACTAAGCAGATCAACCAATTGGATTTTTAGCCAGAAGGGCCTGGATATCACAGGTACCTTCTAATCCCGAATTCTTCACTAGAAAATTGTTTTCTGTAGAAAAGAATGCAATCTCATTGAAAGCACAATTACAATGCGCCACTACTAGCAAGAATATCAACGTGACTGCTCTCCTAGATAGTGGAGCTAAAATCAACTGCATGGACTGGCATTTTGCCAGAAGACACAACATTCCCCTCATGAGACTTAAAAGGCCAGTCACTGTTCAAAATGCTGATGCTTCCCCAAACGCCAAGGGCCCTTTACTCTACAAAGCTGTCCACTTCATCAAGATTGATGGGGTCATCCATAAAGCCGAATTCATAGTAATGCATAGCAGCACCAACAATATAATCCTAGGGATGCCATGGTTTGCCAAAGCAAACCCAGCCATCAACTGGAAAGAAAGATCCGTATGGATCTTCAAGGTCACTGACAAATTCAACAAACTCCAAACATTCAGAAACAAGACCAACTACATGGAGAAAACTCCACCACCACCCCTGGCTCACATCAACTTCTCAGGGGAAAACAAAGAACATCTCCTAAGATACCTCCAATATCAAACACTGGAAGATTCACTACAAGAAACTGTAGCCAAAGCTAAGAGGGTCAGAGAACTCCAGATCAGCCAAATCAAACGAATAGGAAGAAGGTTCCTTTCCCCAAAAGTAAGGAACACTTTGACCAACCTTGCAATCAAGGCCCTTAAAACCAAGCTGAAAAAGACCCTACTGGTGGAATATTAACAATTCGCCCAGGTATTCTTCAAAGAAGCAACAGACCACATACCACCAACCAGGCCATATAACCATGAGATCAACTTCAAGGACTCCTTCATTCCCAAAATAGGGAAAGTTTATCCCCTATCCCTGGATGAATGAAAAGCAACCGAGGAATTCTTGGAAGAAAACCTCAAATGCAGGAAGATCCAATCCTCCAACTCCCTGCAAGCATCTCCATTCTTCTTTGTGAAAAAGAAAGATGGTAAACTGTGTCCTTGCCAAGACTACTGCTACATCAATGAACACACAATATGTGATGCATACCCATTACCTCTGGTGTCTGACCTAATGGACAAACTTAAAGATGCCAAAATCTTCACCAAGTTCGACATACAATGGGGGTACAACAATGTGAGGATCAAAGATGGCCATCAGTGGAAGGCTGCATTCATCACCCACAAAGGGCTCTTTGAGCCAACTGTAATGTTCTTTGAACTCTCAAACTCACCCACAACTTTCCAAAGGTTCATGAATAACTCCTTCTGTGACATGATCGCTGAAGGGTGGCTGGTAATTTACATGGATGATCTGCTAATCACATTTGCAAACCCAAAAACACATGAGGAACAAACCAAAAGAGTACTGCAACGAATGGAGGAACTAGACCTCCACTTCAAACTAGAAAAATGCGACTTCATGGTCTCCAAAGTCGACTACCTTGGCATGGTCATTAAGAAAGGCTCCATCACTATGGACCCTGTGAAACTTGATGGGATTGCCCAATGGCTTGTCCCAACCATGGTTAAAGAAGTTAGATCCTTCCTCAGATTTGCTAACTTCTACAGGAAATTCATCCCAAGCTACTCCAATGTAGCCTGACCACTCATTGACCTGACCAAGAAGACCCAACCATGGAAATGGTCCCCTAAATGTCAGGACACCTTTGATGAAATGAAAAGGCTATTCACATCCAAACCAGTGCTTGCATTCCCTGACACCACCAAACCCTTCACCATCACCACCGATGCCTCCCTCAATGCCTCTGGGGGAGTACTCTTACAACAAAATGCAGATAACTAGTGGCACCCCTGTGCATACCTATTCCAATCCTTCTCCCCAGTGGAGAAAAACTACAACATCTACAATTGGGAACTTCTAGCAGTCATCCATACCCTCAAGACATGGAGACACTACCTTATGGGCTTCATAGCCCCCATACAAGTGTTCACCAACCATAAAAACCTCACTTACTTCCACACCACCCAAAACCTCAACTGCCGACAAGCCCATTGGCTTTTTGACCTTGCGGACTTCGACTTACAACTTCACCACATCCCCAGATCTACACTTGGTGCTCTAAACACTCTATCGCAAAGAACTGACCACAGAGAGGAAGACTCTCTCAACAAACAAGTTACACTACTTTTCAAAACCCTCTTCATCCACCTTATTGACTGTGTCCTTCACAACCAAATCAACAAAGCCACTCAATCAGACCCCTTTACACTCAACATCCTACACTCCCTCTCCTCCAACACCCCCAACATCCTTAAGAAATGATTCATGGCCTTCCAGATAGTGGAAGGAAATATCCTCTACAACAATTGCATCTATATTCTGCTGAGTCTATAACAACAGGTGGTGTCTCAGGCCCATGACCATCAAATGGCCGGACACCCAGGATATCTTAAAACTCACCAATTGATTTCCTCTCAGTACTAGTGGCCTGGACTAGCCTTATACATCCAATCTTACATCATGGGTTGTGCCTTGTGCCAAGCAAACAAGGCTAATATGCACCCAACTACACCTCCCCTGGTTTCTATTATGTCAATGGCCACATGACCCTTTCAACAGGTGTCATGTGATTTGATTACAGACTTACCAATTTCAGACAGCTTTGATAGTCTCCTAGTTGTGGTAGATTATGGACTTATAAAGGGGGTAATTCTCTGCCCCATCAAGAAAACTGCAACTGCCAAGAACATTGCAACCCTGTTCTTTGAATCAGTCTATAAACAGTTTGGGTTGTATGACAAGATCATCTCCAACCGAGGACCACAATTCACATTCAAGTTTGCCCTCACCCTTGGAAAGCTCCTCAATTACAACCTTGCACTCTCCATAGCATACCACCTACAAACTGATGGAGAAACGGAACAGGTAAATCAGGAATTGGAAACCTACTTACATATCTTCTGCCAACAGGAACCTTCCAGATGGAAGGAATACATAACCCAGATGGAATTCGTTCATAACCAACAATTGCACTCCGTCACTGGTAAATCCCCATTCTTCTTAATAATGGGGTATGAATCTGCAGCACTTCCCATGGTCATCTCCCCTACAGCCTCTCCTGTGACTAATGACTGAGTTGAAGCTTTTATAAGAATATGAGATAAGGCAATCGCAGCACATGACCTAGCAAGACAGTGCATGAAAGTGTGATGGAACAAGGAGTTCTCCCCATTCAAGAAGGGAGAAAAGGTATGGCTGGAAGCCTGGAACCTCAAACGAAGGGTTATAAACCCCAAACTCTTCCAAAAACATAAAGGATCATTTGTTATTGCTGATGTCCTCTCCCCTGTAACCTACAGACTCCATCTTCCACAATCCTGGAAGATTTACCCAGTATTCCATGCATCCCTCCTGACCCACTATCAGGAAATGGACACCCATGGCAAGAACTTCCCTAACCCACCAGTGGAACTCATAGAGGGTGAGGAAGAGTTTGAAATCAAGAAGATTATCAGACACCATAGAATAGGACACAACCATTCATTCCTGATTTAATGGAAAAGGTACTCTGCATCGGATGACTCATGGGTCTCAGAGCAGGACATGAAAAACTCACCATGACTTCTTAAAGAGTACTTAAAGTGACACCATCTCTAATTTCCCCCAGACCACTCTTAAACCTGGACTACTACCTCTTGATAAAATTCGCAGCCATGGCCATTTCTTACAACAATGAAACCACCTCCAACTCCTCCATATCTTCCAAGTCATCTATTTCCAACACTGACATGTTGACACCAGTCATCATTCCATCTCCCCTTGACTTTAACCAAGAGACCACCCCAACTGCTACATCCTCTTTTTTCTCTGCACTCCCTTCTTACATCTCTTCTACTTTGGAATCTCCCCCTCATGGGGCTTTATCTATTGATCTACCCCTCACAGCACACCAGATGAGAGCAGGGAGTCCACCTCCCTTTTATTACCAGTGAATCAGAAACTATGTTAGAGATTCTAGGATGGCCATCTCAATCAATGCCCATCTAGATATGGACTCCTCTTTGCAAGCACTGTACACTGCATTGCTTGCCACCAACCACCTCCATATGGCATTCAGCAGAACCCACAACAATGCAAACACCATGTGCGTGTTTCTAGTATCCATTATGTTGTCAGTTGCTGTTGACCTTGAAACCACTCACAATGCTCTTGCCTACCAACTCAAATTTGGGGAGTTCTTGAAGAGCCTTGACCTATATCTACACCACATTAACCACAAGACTCATGAAGAATCTTGCCACTCCCCCACTGCCTCATTGGCACCCCTTTCCATCAAAGAACTTATCATCACAGAAAGAATGGACTCCTATTGAACAGGTGGCAAAGGTTGAGTAACCCTTTGATGTTTTCATCTGTGCTACAATGAAGCCTGCTTCCAATGCCACCACCTCAGACATATATGGGTTAACTGCCCAGTATACCAATGCCCACACTGTCTAAACTGGCACCCCAGTCACAACCAAAGTGAATGCAGCACACAACACCCAAGACAGGTGCCTATCTGTGATGTACAACTCTGTACCCCTACATCCCCTCCATTCTCCTCCTCATTGTCTTCTAACCATACCAACGACTCCGAACCAAGTTCCTTTCAACATGGTATGTGCAGAACTACCAGGCTTTGTCCCCAACCACAAAATACCTCTCCTCCGCCCTCTCGCATCCCTCCTTCTTGTCCAAGACACCAACCACAGAGGCAGTCCCCTCAGTCCTCCTCCTCTTCCTCCAACCAACCTGCATCCCCTCCCATCTGGGACGACATCATTAACTATGGTGATGATGGGCTTACCAACGATGCCATAGCCAACATCACCGGATCCCCTCAGGGGTATTCCCTCTCCTTTTTCTAGATTGCTGAAAAACAATGATTCACTAAGTAGCTCTCACTCTAGTAAGGGGGTAATGTTACAACTTCTACCTGTACACTCTATGCTTTCCTTTTTCTCTTCATTCCATTGGTCTCCACTCTTCTGGTGTTGATCTGGGCTTTGTCTTTCCCATATCTAAACTGTGCTTCATCTTTCGATCTTTGTTTCCATGCATAGCATGGCTTCTTGATTGATATCTTTATTGTTTCCTTTAATTGACAGTTGTCATTTCATCCTGACAGCTGCTCCACTGTTTCATCTTAACAGCTGTCAATCCCAATCCTTGACAACTATCTTTTATTTGTTACCAAGGTAGTGTCCCTTTCTGCACCTCCCCTACATAATGGTCTGTGCACAGAAGGACCACATATATAAGGCTGGTACTTTACTATACAATACCTTAGCTTAGTTCTCCCTTGTCTTATCTAGTGTTTGCAACATTAGTTTGCTGGCTAGATCAAGGTCCCCTAAGTCTCACCCTTGCTCTAAGTCTCTTGCCACCCACAGGCAAGACTTCTCAGTGCTCCCTTTGTCTAAGGGAACCTTGGTATGCTCTATGAGACACATAGCAAGCTTACTTCATTCTTGCAAGGGCTACACTCAACCTTACCTGAGCCAAGTGTAACAGGAGGTTTTTGACTCTGTCATTGGCCATGGGAGAAGCCATGGGGGAAATGACTGTGGAAAGCACTGTGTTACATTTTTTCCTCTTCACATCATCATATGTACACTCACTCATCTCCCTACATGCATGACCCTTGGCCTTGGCCTACACCTATCTATACTCTATGCATCTCATTGTGCACTTCTTACCGTTACTCATTCTTAGTCATGCTGACACTTCCCTGCCCTCATTATGCCATTGGCTATGCTTCACCCTTCTGCTCTTTCTATCCATGCATAGCATGGCAGCACTTCAGTCAGCATTCTTATTCCTATTGGTCACTATACTTAGTCTAGTCATGACTCATTTGCACACATCATGACTCTCACGGCACCACCTGGTCTATGCACCATTTCCCTACATATATAAACCTGTGTACAAAGGACCCATACCTTAGCTTTCATCTCCCTTGCATACACATTGTAACCTCCATGTCAAAGCAATAGCATCATTGCTTTATCTCCTCATTGTTGTCCATCTTGACAACTCCTCAACTACCACCTTAAGCCCTACCACATGTATCTTAGGCAACTCCAGGGTTACACTACATGCTAGAACCCTAAACCCTCAAACCTTTGTACTCACTCTGCATAGTCATCTATTTCAAGGGTCTATGCTTGTCCTCCCAAGTTCAAGCATAACACACTGCAGGTTTGTACCCCATCATCAAATAGAAGAGGGATTTGCTGGTGACAGAGTGGGGTCTTCTATTGTGTATGAATTTCATCTGGGTGATATAATCCTTTCATCTAAAAGATTCCTGTTGACAGAAGATTCATAGGTATATTTCCAGTTCCTGATTTACCTGCTCTGTTTCTCCATTAGTTTGTGAGTGGTATGCTGTGGAGAGTGCCAAATTGTATTTCAACAGTTTTCCAAGAGTGATGATGAACTTTGATGCAAATTGGGGGCCACAATCCAAAATGATTTTGTTGTACAACCCAAACCATTTGTATACTGACTCAAAGAACAGGGTTGCAATGTTCTTAGCAGTGGCAGTTTTCTTGGTGGGGTAGAGAATTACCCCCTTTGTAAGTCCATGGTTTACCATGATCAGAAGACTATTAAAGCCATCTGAATTAGGAAGGTCAGTGATTAAATCACAAGATACTTGTTGAAAAGGTCTTGTGGCCAATAATGGGATTGGGACCAGGGGAGGCATAGTGAGGTGTGTGTTGGTCTTGTTTGCTTGACATGCAGCACACCCCATGATATAAGATTGGATGTATAAGGCTAGTTCAGGCCACCAGTACTGAGAGGAAACCAATTGACAAGTTTTCAAGTAGCTGGGATGACCAGACATTTCATGGTCATGGGCTTGGTGTACTATGTCATGTCAGAGATCAGGGGGAACATAGATCCAACCATTGTATAGAATGTTGCCTTCTACTTCTTGGAAGGCAGCAAATCATTTTCTGAGTACCTCTGGAGCATCAGAGAAATGCAAATGGAGTATGTCCATGGCAAATTTATCTGTTTTCATGGCAAGGGTGATCTGTGTGGTCAGCATTTTGTCTATGAGGTTTACAAACATGGTTTGGGGCAGGAGGGTAACCTGTTTGTTATTAGAATTGTCTTCTCTATGGTCAGCCCTTCTAAAAAGTGCATCTGAAGTGCCTAGAGCAGATCTGGGGACATGGTGGAGTTGCAGATTGAAGTCTGCAAGATCAAGAAGCCATCTAGCTTGGTGGTGGTTGAGGTTTTAGGTGAATCTGAAGTAGGTTAAGTTCTTATGGTCTGTGAATACTTGTATTGGGGCTATGAAGCCCATAAGATAGTGCCTCCACATTCAAAGAGCACAGATAACAGTGAGGAGTTCCCAGTCATATATGTCATAGTTCTGTTTGGCTGGGGAGAAAGATTGGGATAAGTAGGCACAAGGGTGCCATTGTTGTTTGGTGTCTTGTTGCATGAGTATGCTGCCTGAGGCATTAAGGAAGGTGTTGGTGGTGATGGCAAAGGGTTTTGAGGTGTTGGAGAAGGTAAGTACTGGTTTCAAGGCAAACAATCTTTTGAGTTCCTTGAATGCCTGTTGGCATATGGGTGACCAGTTCCAAGGTTGGGTTTTCTTGGTGAGGTTAATAAGTGGTCTGGCTATATTAGAGTAGCTGGGGATAAATTTCCTGTAGAAGTTAGCAAAGCCAAGAAATGATCATACTTTTTTGACTGTGGTTTGAATGGGCCACTGGGTTATTCCATCAAGTTTCACAGGGTTCATGGTGATGAAGCCTTTTTTGATCACCATGCCTAGGTAGTCAACTTTGGGCACTGCAAAGTCACATTTTTTCAATTTTAGATGGAGGTCTAGCTCCTCCATTCATTCTAGAACTTTCTTAGTGTGTTCTTCATGAGTTTTATAATCTGTGAATGCAATTAGTAGATCATCCATGTAGATTACCAGCCATCCCTTGATGATCATGTCATGAAAGGAATCATTCATGAATCTCTGGAAAGTTGCTGGTGAGTTAGACAGTCCAAAGAACATTATGGTCAGCTCAAAAAGCCCTTTGTGTGTGATGAAGGCAGCTTTCCATTAATGACCATCTTTGATCTGGACATTGTTGTATCCCCACCATACATTAAATTTGGTAAAGATTTTCATGTCTTTTAACTTGTCCATTAGGTTGGACACTAAGGGTAGGGGGTACATGTTGTGAATGGTATGTTTGTTGACATATTGATAATCTTAACATGATCTGAGTTTGCTGTCTTTCTTTTTAACAAAGAAGAAAGAGGATGCTTGTGGAGAGTTAAAAGATCAGATTTTTCTGCATTTGAGATTTTCTTCTAAAAAGTCTTTCATTGCTTTTTGTTTTTCTAGGGATAGAGAGTATATCTTACCAATTTTAGAAACAAAGGAGTTTTTGAAGTTGATTTCATAATCATATGGTCTTGTTGGTGGTACATGGTTGGTAGCCTTCTTGAGGAATACCTTAGTGAATTTTTGATACTCTGGTGGTAGGGTCTTCTTCAGTTTGTTCTTTAAGGCATCAATCATTAGTTGTTGTGAATGTGCCTGGACACTTGTACAATTTCCTTTCTTTTAATTATCTTATTTTATCTTTCAGATCACATTGTAAAACAAAAGGACTCCTTGATGTGTACAAGAAGAGTCAGTAGATAGGTGAAGGGAATGATAGATTCATCCCAAAGGGATTCAAGAAGAGAAGAAAATAAAGGTGAACATCCAGACTTACTATCCCTTCTAATAGATGGTACTTGTCATATGCCATGTTTCAAGTCAACTTCGGTACCTCTGTACCTTCTCCATTAATACCTCTGGTCCATTCTCCTCCATCTCTTCTGTACTTACTCTGCTTCAGACTTGTACTTACCCATTTCCTTTGACTTTGTTTCCCTTATATTCTCATATGTTACTCATACCTTACATTCCATTCCTTGCTTAGTTAGAACTCCGATACCGGTGCTTGCTTAGGAGCACAGCTCCAAGGCTGCACTCTGGCATAGTCTACCCTCCAACCCCTCCAGTACATAGTATGACCCAACTCTGGACTTAGTCATCTGAGTCTCTCCATATATAAACTCTGTAGTTACATCTTGTACACCTCAGTCTGAAATCAACATAATCTCATCTGTCACTCAAAGTCATTGAATGACTTCATTCTGACTCACTCTGACCTCCAACCTCTGAACCAACTTAACTTAATGTTCTCCCCACTCATCCTTTAAGTTGTAAATTGACTTCTCCTTACACTTACCCTCCAACCTCCAACCCTCCATAAATTTGAGACACCAAATCCTATACAAGGGCACACCACATAAGGTGAAGCCAAGTCCTGTCCGACCCCCTCAACTCCAGACCTCCAAAGTTCCCCTCAGAGCATGTTCACCCATGTTTAACAGTATTTCAGACTCACTCTTGTATTGGATCCCTACTCATGACAACCTCTGCCTCTGGCTCCTTTAAAGAGTCCAAAGGGAAGTCCAGTAAGGCTTCCACCACCTCCAGAGCCTCCACTTCCCCCAAGTCAGACTTATCATCCAAGCTAGGCAAGGATGATAAGCTCACAGTGGCCAAGTGTAAATGCTGCTTCGACAACAACCTGTGCATGTTCTGTGGCCAAGCAGGACATCAGGCCAAGGAGTGCATGAAGTCAACCTCTCATGCAGCCAAGGGCCATGCAGTCAAGACTCTGGAAGCAAAACTGGAGGCCTCCTCCAAGGCAAAAAAATAGTCCACAACCTCTGTAATTCTGCACAAAATGGAGGTTGCATTGAACCCACCTATGCACCAAAGGAGATCTGTCTCAACACATTCACTCTCTCAGACCCCAGATCCCTCATGCCCTCAGTTTCTCTTGTAACATATGACATTCCCTCTTTTCCTGCATTGATAGACTCTGGTTCCTCCAATTGTTTCATAAATACAACATTTGTCAATAAACATGAAATTTTGACCTATTCTGTCCCTCCACTCTCACTCTGTTTGTTCAACAAAACCTCAAACTCCACCATCACTCAACCTCTCAACCTCTCCATCCACTTCCCCTCTGGTGATATCACTCCAATGACATTTTATGTCACTTTATTGAACAGCTCATGTTTGATTGTTTTAGGACACAACTGGCTGACCCACTTCAATCCGTTGATTGACTGGGTTTCAAGCAGTATCTCATTCCAAGCATCAGAACCATCTGTGCTAGTAACCCTGAGCTCAACTCCACAGCCTCCAGACAACTCTTCTCCAGCTGACCCCATCCCCTCTGATACACTGAGTTTCTCTGAACAAAAGGCTCCACCCATTGCACTCATTAGCACACCTGCCTTTGCACTTGCATGTCACCTTCAAGGCTCAGTGCAGTTTGCAATGACACTCCACCCATCTGAAAGCAACCTCTGCTCCACCTCCATCAACTCCAAACCAGTTGACCTCTCTAGGGTTCCCCCAGAATCCCATGATTTTGCAGATGTATTCAGCAAGAGCAAGGCATCCCAGCTCACTCCACATTGTGACTTTGACCTAAAAATTGACTTGAAAGAAGGAGCTTCCCCTCCTATAGATACTATCTATTCCCTCTCCACCTCTGAACTTGAGTCCCTCTGGACATTCCTTGATAAACACCTTGCCAACAGCTTCATCCACCCATCTTCCTCCACTCATGCCACTCCTGTCCTTTTCATTCAAAAAAAGGATGGTTCCCTTCACCTCTGTGTAGATTTCCATGGACTCAACAAGATCATGAAAAAGGATCACTACCCACTTCCTTGCATCTCCAACCTTCTTAATGCCTCCAGCCACACTCGCATTTACACTAAACTCAATCTCCAGCATGTGTACCACCTGGTTCACATCACCAACAGAAATAAGTGGAAGACATCCTTCCACACATGCTATGGGTCATATGAGTGGCTTGTTATGCCATTTGGTCTCACCAATGCCCCTGCAGCATTCCAGCAGTTTATAAACTCAATCTTTGCAGATCTTCTTGATGTCTCCATCATTGTTTACCTTGATGATATCCTCATCTTCTCCAAAAACCATGCAAAACACAAAGAGCATGTCCAGGAAGTTCTCCAGCATCTCTGAAAGCATGGACTTTATGCAAAGCTGAAAAAGTGCAAATTCCATACTGACTCAACTAAGTATCTTGGATACCAGTTATCTCTGTCTGGACTTACCATGTCCCCTGACAAGGTAAAGGCCATTGTTGATTGGCCTGAGCCTCATAAGGTCCAAGACATTCAATCATTCCTTGAATTTGCTAATTTCTATTGTTGATTCATTGCCAATTACTCCAGGCTTGTTATCCCACTCATTTGCCTCACTTATAAGGGTACTCCATGGAATTTTGATGAAGCCTGCTGCTCTGCCTTTCAGCACCTTAAGGATGCTTTCACCTCTGCTCCCATTCTCACCCACTGGGTTCCCAATGCCCCACTAATCATCAAGACTAACACCTCTGATTATGCCATTGCTGGCATTCTTTCCCTCCACTGTCCAGACAATGAAGTCTGCCTGATAGCATATTTCTCCTGCACCCTCTCTGCTCCAGAGCTGAACTATGACACTCATGACAAGAAACTGCTCACCATTTTTGAGTCCTTCCAGACTTAGCAGCACTACCTTGAGGGCTCTGGACTGCTGATTGATGTTGTAACGGACCACAAGAACCTCGAGTATTTCACCACCTCCAAACTCCTCACTTGGCATCAAGCCTGGTGGTCAGAGTTCCTCTTACAGTTCAACATGGTAGTCCATTTCCATCCTAGAAAGTTAGGTGCAAAGCCCAATTCCCTCACTAGACACTGGAACATTTATCCTAAAGAGGGGGATAGGGACTACACTCTCATCAACCCCCAGAACTTCCACCCCATCTTTACCCAGAAGCAACTTGCATTGTCTCTTAGAGCATCATGTTTAGCAGCTCCAGTCCTCTGGGCCAGCTCGCTCTTTGACATTGAGTCCCTACACAATGACATTCTCTCTGCTCTCCCTTCTAACCCCATCACATCCCTCCACATGTCTTCTCCAGAATCCTCTGACTTTCATTGATCTGTCGACTCCAATGGCTTTTTACACCTGGATGAATGCATATACATCCCTGACACCAATGATCTCCACCTCTGCATCCTCTGCTACAAGCATGACCATCTGCTCTCTGGCCACTTTGAACAAAACCAGACTTTAGAGCTAATTTGTTGTGAATACACCTGGCCGGGTATCTAAACCTTTGTAAAAGAGTACATCATGTCATGTACAGCCTGTGCCTGAGCCAAAGTACCAAGACACAAGCCCTATGGGCTACTCAAGCAACTTCCAATCCCCAAAAAGCTATGGAATTCAATCTCCATGAACTTCATTAAACAACTACCTCTGTCCTCCAGCCATACTGCAATTCTTGTCATCATGGACAGACTGTCCAAACAATGTGTATTCATACCCACTGATGACAAGGTGACATCTTCAGAGCTAGCCAAACTCTTCCTCCTCCATGTCTTCTCAAAGCATGGAGTTTCCTTTCACATCACCTCTGACCAAGGTTCAGAGTTCATCTCACACTTCTTTCACTCACTAGATAAAGCCCTCAACATCTGCCTTCACTTTACCTCTGATTACCACCCAGAGGGTGATGGCCAAACAGAATGAATAAATCAAACTTTGAAGCAGTACCTCTGCATATATTGTAACTACCAGCAAGACAACTGGTCCAAACTCCTACCCCTTGTAGAGTTCATGTACAACAATGCTCCAAATGCCACCACTGATATGTCTCTATTTTTCGCTAACAAGAGTTATCACCCCAACATCGCCATACATCCTAAGTGAAACCTGACCTCCGCCCAAGCCTGAGAATACTTCATCAACCTAGACTCCCTTTACCAACTCCTCCATGAAAAGATAGCCCTAGCCCAGCAATGTTATCAAGGCCCTGCAGACACTAAACAAACTCCAGCACCAGACTTCAAAATTAGTAATCAGATTTTTATCAAGGCCAAATACTTCAGTACTACACATCCTTTTAAAAAACTCTTTGAAAAGAACTTAGAACCTTTTGATATTATTGCACAAGTAAATGCACTCTTCTTTACCCTCCATCTCCCGGAGAGCATAAAGTCCATACATTCAGTCTTTCATGTCTCTCAATTAGAACCCACTCACCCAAACAACATCTCTAACTGCACACAACCACCTCTGCCTCCAGTTGAAGTTAATGGTGAGCCAGAGTATGAGATCTCTGAGATCTTAGACTTCAAGGTAGACCACCAAAGAAAGAACTGCAAACTCCTGTACCTGATCTGTTGGTCTGGGTATAAAGGAACTAATGAAGAAAACTCATGATTACTCACAATGAAGTTAGATCATGCATTAGAGCTTGTCTCAGACTTCCATCTCCAATATTCAAAGAAGCCTGGACCTTATCACACATAACAAGGGCAAGGAAAGCTAACATTAAGGGTAGCTAATACAGAACTGATACATCATGTACTCCCTTTGTTGTGAATGTGCAGAAACACTTGTATGATTTTTCTCTTTTTCTTTATCTTATCTTATCTTTCTGATCATGTGATCATTTCACACCTTCACACATTCACAAGGTCACGTGATACTTTCACCTCTTCACTTATTTCACATCTTCACATGACACCTGCAGATTCAGAGTCATGCTTCTACTTCCATTCTGCCATACCATGTGTTTAGCATATGTTGTGATTCTTGACATGTACATCAGGCATGGTATGCTTCTTTTCATTTCTGCTGGCTTCTTTTGCTTCTCTTCCATTTGATAAAAGCCCAGCCTTTAATCTCCATTGCTTCTTTTCTCATGCACTGCTTGGTCCATGCATATATATTTACAGTATATAAAGGGACTCTTGTTGGCTGTCATCTCTCAGCCTAATCTACTTGGATATTCACCTGCAAAGAAGTGAGTCCACACAAAGATTACCCTCTATCCTCTATTCCTTCAAGTCCTGCCAGAAGTCCTGCAGCAGTGATCCAAAGTCCCTTGTAAAATCCAACTCAAAGTATAATTCATCAATATGCATATTTATTCCAGTCTTTGTTTTTCAGCATCATTTCTTTGCAGTCACAACACTTAGATTAGGCTTGCTTATGCTGCCCAACTTTGTTAGTGTCTAGCCCACCCAGTACCCTCTTGTTATACTCCAGTTTCTGTTATGATATGAGAATTGTACTTGTGATTCTCATGACTTTCCTTTTCCCTGATTACGTGACCTCTCCATCCCTTCACATCATCACGCCATCACCTCGTCACATCTTCACACCTTCACTCTCTTCACCACTTCACAATATCACCAATTACTCTCACCTTCTGATCATCACCTATAGACTATCATGCCTTCTTCATTACTGCCATTCCTGATCGATCGGTCATAACCCTGCAGAACCCTTGATGGGATCTCTGCCACAATCCTCCCCTTGATCATCACATCTTGTGATCAATCTTCCATTTCCCTTTTCTACCATAAGGTACGCTTCTGACCTTCTTAACCTCATGGCTTAACTTGTGTTTGCATCGAGGCTAGCCTTACCACTGCCTCATGGACTATTACGATATACCCTTACCCATTAATTACTATATACCCTAGACAATGTCACAGCTTGGTCTGTGCACGATCCTGTAATGTATATAAGGGGTTGTGAGTTGGCTGGTGTCCCCCCAGCCTAATCCACTTGTTAACTCCCTACCCTGCCTGCAAAGGTGGCCTAGAGATGCTCTGACATGTAGCCGGTTGACTATTCGCCTACCCGCCAGCAATGGTGCCTAGGAGTGAGGTCCCTGGAGATGAAGCCTACCCCACTCCCCTCATCCAGCCAGCCAGATATCAAGCTCGTATCCCAGTCAAGACTAGAACCCCAGATCTTGCAGTATGCAACACATTTATTGTATCTTTACTAACTTATTCCAGAGAGCCCCAGAGAGGCCAGAGCCATAGTGGCTTAAGGGTGGCACCCTGCCAATAGCCACACAATTATCCAAGGGCTCCGCTAGCCCAACCACGATTATGCTTGCAGATAGCTGCATGTATTAGGAGGAAGCCAGGACCTAGTTGCAAGAGTACTATGGTCACTATAGCAATGCAATAGTTCGCTAGGAGCTCTTGTTGAAGTGGGCCCAGTCCGCCATCAGCCCTATCCTTATTCCTGCACCCTCTATATCTGCTGTTCAGCATTCTTTATACCGACATTCTGGTTCAAGCCCCGTAGTATCGATGCCAGGTCGCTTGACAGGACCACGGAGTTAGGTTTGGCAGTGTAGCTCTCTTGTGTCCACAACAGTTTCCCTGAGGAGATTGCTGTACTCCCTCCAGCTATTGAGCCATTCACTCCAACACTCTTTGTCCAGGACAGAGCTTTCTCTGTCGATCCCAATGACCACCCTGCCCAGGCCCCACAAGAGTGGACTGTAGAGAATCTCTTGCATCAATACTTTCTTACCCCACAAGTAGCAACTCCTTTCCTTAAAGATGGGGAGATTCCAGAGCACCTTACTCACCCGAATTCTTTGATCAAGCATTACCTTGCTCACCTTGACCACATTCCTGCTTCCACTTATCTTGATATTAATCAACAGCTTATTGAGGAACCTGTTGACATAGGAGCTTGAAACAGGTGGTGTATAGCCACTAGATTTCCCCAATACACTTACACATTTTTTACCAAACATGAGCACAAATCAGTAGTTGAGACTACTATTGTGTTAGAGAAAGTGCAGGCTAAGATAAAAGAGCTCAAAAAAAAGAAGGAGCTGCACTGACACTGTCTCAAATTACTTAAAGCCAAGAAACATTACCCTACTCATAAGACTCTGTGTCTCTGAAGCCATTGTAAAACAAAAGACCTCTTTGAAGTGTTCAAGGAGTGTTAGTAGTAAGGGTGAAGGAACAATATGCTTGTCCCAAAGAGATTCAAGAAGAGAAGAAAAGAAAGATAAAGCTTCAGACTTACTATTCCTCTAAATAGGTGGTATTGGACATTACTTCTAAGCTCTATAGGCAGTAGGACTGAATACAAAGTGGTGGCATGATAATACAGTGTGAACTGAGTGTCCAGACATATAGGCTGAGGCTTGAGACTTGAAAATGGCAGTACTGGGCACAGATCTGACTTGTTTGTGACTTTTGCAGAAAAGCAAGCTCCTTCTCAAGTGTACATACACCCATTTATAGTCCAGGCACACCCAGGACTTATGTAAGTAGTGTAGAATCAATGTATAAGTAAATGTGGTTCATCCAAAAACAAATAGAGTGAAAAGAAATGAAAGGGATATGTAGAAAGTGTATGAAGTGTCTAATAAGCTAAGTGTAATAGGTCCAGGTGTACTTGATGGTGTTCACAGTGTGTTCAGTATGATAGAAAGTTTGAAAAAGATGAAGCAGGTCACTTACTGAAAGATTTGCTAGACATTGGACACCTAGGAGACATGGACTATGGGGACATGGATGCATTGCTGAGACCTGGATGTGTGTTGGTTGCATGGTAGTGCAGGGGGGGGTAGAGATGAACTGGGCTATGCACATGACTGGGGAATAGGCCTCTACCACTGTAAGGAACATTGGTTTTTTACATCCATGGGTGACTTGAATACCAACTGTCCCCAGTCAGTGCGCCATGCTTATGTAAGTGTGTTGAGTGTGAAAATGATGCAGTCGTCTTCCTGCTGCACCTTCATCCGTCTCTTCTCATTCACTACTATCTAACCTTGTCAGCATTCCAACCATGTCTGAATTCCTCACTGAGATCATCTGTAACACTAAATCTACACTTTCTGAACCTGACCCAAAGGTAGTCTTGCAAGTGAAGTATGACTGCACCCTTGAAAATGTTATGGCACAAGCAAAAATGGTGCCTGATGACAAGGATGAGTTATTGGAGGAGCAGAAGATGTGGATAAAGGAGTGGATTGTGCATTTGGTACATCCAGCTATGTGTTCTACATCTCAGACCTCTCTGACATCCCTAGGAAACATTGAGTGCTGCACAGATGAGTGTGAAAAAGGCTGAACTGTCAACCCAGATTGCTAAGGGTGATATGGCACAACTGGGTGAGGCTAGGGGCTGGTATGACTTATGGCAGGGTCATGGTGCCCAACATGCAGAGAAAGTGGCACAAGTGTCCCTTCATGCCTCTTTGTCTTCAGAGACTGTTTCTGAACCAGTGAGTGGACCCAAATGTGCTATAGAGGTCATTATTGAGCCATTGCATCTGAAATGAAAGGTGAGTTTTGACACAATCCTAACCAGTGGTTCTAACATGGATTGTAAGCATACTCAAACAATTGTAGCTGAAATGGCCAAGGAGGTAGTGGGAACTAGTGAAGACCTCATGTCTTATGATTCACCCTGTGCGAGATGCACACAGATCAATATCACTTGTTGGGGGAAATCTGGGCAGTCATGTAAGCAGTGCCAGCAGTGCAAGAAAAGGTGCGACAAGTCTGCCAGCAAGTCATCCAAGTCATCTAAGGTACCTGTGCAAGCCATGAAGCTGTCTGGTGAGTGATCAAGTACCCCTCCTGAATACCTGTGCTTATCCAAGCTAGCTTGTTCTTGTCATTAGCTTTCCCCTCCCACCACTGTCATGGATTCTAACATCAAGATGATGTCTCTCAAGCTAGAGGGTAAGCATTGTGCTGATCCACCAGTAGCTAGTGGGTCTGGCCAGTCCACAAGTTCTGCACTGGTCAATCAGATAAACCAAACTAAGCTTGCCATTTGGTTGGCACAAGCTGCACTTAAGGCTGTAGAAGTGGAGATGGGGAAGGTAGTCCAGGAGCTTGCCAGTTTGAAAAGCAAGCTTGGTTTGTAGCTTCATGTACCATGTCCATGTCCCTTTGTTGCTAGTCCGGTCTTTATCTAGAAACCTCTCAGATCTGTGAGTTGGTAAAAAAAACGAGTGTGAGTAAAGCATAATTCAAAATAAAATATGATCAATGTCCATATCTGTATATTCTTTCTTCTCTGGCTGTGTTCTTCATCTGATGAAACAATAAGTGTGACGTCCCCACATATGGATGAAGTCTGAATCACATATTATATGTCTGGGATGTAAGGGGGCTTTGTTTAGTGTAAAGAAAGAAAAGTGGGGGTGGTTTGTGGTCTGGAATGATTAATCTGTTTGTGTGTCTCTATAGTACTATTTGGCTGTCTTTGTTACTTTGTTAGGTTTGGGTGTGATGGATATAAGGTTCTGGACAAATACTGAGATAGAAAGGGGTTGAATGAGGTCACTGGACTAATCCCAGGGTGAAACAGATATCTCTGGGTCAATACCAGGGTAAAAATGGGTATCATATAATATGTGTTGTCAGTATTATTACACATTTTGGTGTTTGGGTAGTATGATTTAGTAGAAGTCATCTGCTTCTGGGTCTTTGTCATCTAACTCTTCTGTCTTTTTGTCTATTGTCTTGTCCAAGTCTTTGTTGCCATGTCCTGTTAAGTCAGTGACTGGTATTGAGGATATAGACCTTGTGTGATATGGAATAAGTCAGAATGCTGCATAGCACAACTTGGATACTGTTCCATCCAACTCAGCCAGGATGTATGAGCCTTTGGTCATCCTGTGAAGAACAACCACTGGTTCAATATATTGAGGTTTTGTCTTCCAGTTGAGCTCCTTCTCTACCTTTGAATTTCAAACCAGGACTAGACATCTGGGTGCAAAGTTGTAGTCCAGGGTGTGGATGTAAGGGTGGACTTGGATGATGGTATTGTTGCGACTGCAAAGGAGTAACACTGCCTAACCTATGACTCTGTGGTCCTGTCAGGTGACTCAGCATCTTCATATGGGGCTGAACCTAGAATGTCGGATAGGAAGGATGCTGGGACAGTGATGAGAGGGTATTCAGATAGTAAGAGAGGGTGGATGTCGGAGGGGGGTCCACTATAATGAGATCTCCTAGGGAACTATTGCATTCCTATAGTAGCAATCATACTCTTGCAACAATGCTCTGTCTTCCTCCTAACACTGGTATCTATATGACAGTGTAATTATGTTCGGGCTAGCAGAGCCCTTGAGTAATTGTGTAGTTATCTGGAGGGTACTACTCTTAAGGCGCAATGCCTCTTGCTGTATTGGCCTGGAATAAATTAGTAACCACTAGTGAATGTGTTACGCACTGACAATGATTGGGTTCTGTCTTGTCTGGGATGCGATCTGGAACTGGCTGGACTGGAAGAGGTGGAGGTTGGCTTTATTTCCAGCTAACCTCACTCCCAGGCACCATTGCTGGCAGGTGGGTGAATAGTCAGCAACTACTTGCACTTGAACGTCACTAGGCCACCTATTGCTAGGCAGGATAGGAGAGGTAACAAGTGGATTAGGCTGGGGGGACACCAGCCAACTCACAACCCCTTATATACGATACAAAGGATGGGTCTAGGGTATACGAGATTACTGTAAGTAGTACTAGGGTAAAGGGTAATGTCCATGAGGTTGCAGCTAGGCATACCTCGAAGTAAAGGTAAGGCTAGCCCTGAGAAGATCAGAATGGAAGGGCATAGCAATAAGATGAAATGGAAGATCAATCACAAGTGTGAAAGATCAAGGAAGGGATCGTGGCAGAGATCCATCTAGGATCTTGCAGGGCCATAAGGATGATCATACCAATCAGAGGGAAAGGTGGAGGTAAGGATAATGCATTGGTAGCCTTGAGGAGTGATCGAGGATAGGGGTGATCAGTGTGATGTTGTGAAAGGGTAAAGAGAGTGAAGATGTGAAGATGTGACAGGGAAGAGAGTGATAATGTGAAGGGACAGAGAGGTTATGGGATCAGGGAAAGATACTGTCGTAGGATTGTAAGTACAATCCCAAGTTCATAACAGGTATAGGGCAGCTTTATAGATATGGGAGATGTTGATCCCAAGCTGGTGAGTGTCAGCAGGATGTATGAATGATGGGAGGGCTGATGCAGTAGTTAAGTAGAGTGATGAAGAATGAATAGGCATCATCAAGCCAGTCATCTGGACCATCTATGTCTGGTGGATCCTTATTGCATGGTGGATGTCGAGATAGTCCATCCAGACCAGCATGTTTCTCTGTGGTGATGTGCCTAAGCTTGAAGAAGAATAGTAAAATCCTGGCTATTCATTTATTGATAGTCACATTTGGCTGGAGGTCTGGGTTGTTAATCATTCCTTTGACATACTTTGCATCCATTTCCACTGTGAGGTTAGTGACTCCAAATATAAATATCTGGACCACCTGAAGGGCTCTGTACAGTCCATATAGCTCCAATTTCACCTGTGAGTATGTTGCGACTGCAAAGGAGAAACACTGCCTAACCTAGAACTCCGTGGTCCTGTCGGGCGACTCGGTGTCATCATACGGGGTGAAACCTAAGAGGTCGGAAGGAGGAATGCTTGGACAGCTAAAGTCGAGGGAATTCAGGAATAAGAGGGGACCGACGATGGGGGGGCCCACTACAGCGAGATCTCCTAGGGAACTATTGCATCCCTATAGTAGCAATCGTACTCTTGCAACGATGCTCTGTCACCATCCTAATACCATACAGCTATTTGCAGGCATAATCGTGTTCGGGCTAACGGAGCCCTTGGGTGATCGCGTGATTATCTGGAGGGTATCACCCTGTACGGCGCGATGCCGCCAAGCCACGTAGGCT
>JBBPKD010000354.1:0-22872 GCA_038089075.1 Singerocomus inundabilis
CGCCTTGGCCCGTCCTCCCCTCTTCTCCTCCTCCTCCTCCTCCTCCTCCTCCTCCTCCCCCTTTCCCGCCTCGCCCTCCGTGGCATTCCCAATCGCCGTCGACCTCCTTTGGAATGGCCGACTATCTCACTTGGGACCGTCCCCCGCCGTCCAGGTATGAACATGGCATAGATGCTAAAATAGTTGTCATGGGCAATACAGGTTCGTCCCCCTCACACTCGCAGTGCCCACCACGGCCCAATCTCATCCCGATATCCTACATAGGCGTCGGGAAGACCAGCCTCCTCCATCGGTATACACAGAACAAGTTCGATCCCAGGAACGTGACGTCTACCACCGGTGCTTTCTTTGTTACTAAGAAGGTGTACGTCGACGGTCTCAAAGTTCGCCTTCAACTCTGGGACACGGCGGGGCAAGAGAGATTTCGCAGCATGGTTTGTTTCTTCCCACCTCTCTTACTGCCTACCGAATGTCGTCCCAGTTGCTGACAACTACCTAGGCTCCCATGTATTATCGAGGTGCCAACGCTGCCCTCCTTTTGTACGATATAACGAATGCTTCCACGTTTGACGACATACGAGGTTGGCTTGCAGGCAAGTGCTCGTTTCCTACTCCGTCGTTCCGACCTCAACTGCCTTGTACAGAACTGAAGAAGAACTGCCCACCAGAACTCATTATCTACATCGTTGGCTCCAAAGCTGACTTGCATCATCAACGTCAGGTCACCTCAGATCTTGCGCGTTTGTCTCTACATAACTGGTTTCCTCCACCCCAACCTCCATCTCCACCGCCACCGCCTCCCCCGCCACCATCCACTCTGTCATATATTCGTCCGAGGTTCACCTCATTCACCAGCATTCGCTCTGTCCCCTTGAATTCCACACCCGTCAAGTCCTCCCCTCCCCACAGTGCTTCCTATCTTGATCCAGCCATTAGCGATGGACTGAAACGCTGCAACACTTCTAACGGCCTCCCACGCTTGAAAACGACTAGCGGCGTAAAGCTGAATAGATCAAAGACCTTGGAATCCGGCCGCTCCACACAATCACGATTTGGTTCCCACTTTGGACGGTACGCCGGAGGGTGGAACGAGAACACAGAGACGAGCAGCAATAGCTTGGATGAGGATGAAGCAGAGGATGACCAAGAATGGGGGCTTCACCAGGGCATGGAACTCTTCGAGGTTTCTGCAAAAGACGATGTTGGTAAGCACACGGACCTACACTTCCTTGCTTCTTCTAATCTCCACTTTGTTATGGTAGGCATCCAAACTCTCTTCGACTCTCTCATTGGGGCGATAATCCAGCGAAAGGATGTTATCGAACGAGAGAACGAACTTCGGAAGCGTGATAGCGTGCTTTTGACGTCGGCAAGCACGCCTACATGGGCAGCCCAGGCAGAGGAAGAGGAAGCACGCGAGAAGGCGCGCTATTCCTCGGGAGGTTGGAGTTGTTGCTCTTCATGAGAATATTACTCGGACAACTCGACCCGGTTTCCTGCTTGTTTCGGCATGCTCTCACTGTCTGCTGCACCTGCTGTTCTCTTTGACCCACACACCTTGCTATGTCTTATGCACCACCCTTATATGGATCCTAGGTTCACTTTGACACCCTGCCGACCTCACCAAGCACATCCCTCGTCCCTTTACCTTCATTCACTCTTGACTTATCTCCTTATACCATATATTTTACGTTAAATAGATACAGGTTAGCCATGTGTTTATAGTCAACATCCCCCTCAAAGACCGGAAAATAGTACTCGCTGGCGTGGGGAGGTTACCTAGATAGGATATGACTGTGCATGAACCGCCTTGGGTATGATCAGACTCACCATGTCCCTCCTCCCCATCAATCCAGCGGGAGGTCCGATAATACTCGAGGATGACAAGACCTGCACCCCGGAGCATTGTTTTCATGCCTTTGACGCCCTGTACTGTACCCTCACGGACAGCACACCCATCCTACCCACTTTCCCAGATGAGAAGTTGTGCGTCGTCGCCGCACAACACCCTCATGCACCAAGCCACTAATTGCCTCAGTGCAGCCCTCTCTTTGTCACTTGGAACATCAGATCTTCTCGTCCAGGGCGTGCAACCAGACTGAGGGGCTGCATAGGCAACTTTGAACCCATGCCAATACGCGAGGGCATCGCAGAATATGCGCTGACAAGTGCCTTCAAGGATTCTCGTTTCAGAAAGATCGAAGAAAAGGAGCTCCCTTTACTCGAATGCGGGTATGTACGTCTCTGTTTCCCTTGGGTGAAGGCTAAACTCCGTGTCCCACAGGGTTTCGTTGCTGACAGACTTTGAGAACGGGTCGTCGTATCTCGACTGGACGATCGGTGTGCATGGGATACAGATTAATTTCCCGAATCCATCTATATACCCCTATACAGATTCATCTGCCCCCTCCCCGTTCTCATCCTCATCCTTCCTGCCCAGCTTTAGTTTCAGACACACACTTTCAGCCACATATTTACCGGATGTCATGGTCGAGCAGGAATGGGATAAGATCGAGGCGATCGATAGTGCCATCCGGAAAGCTAACTGGAACGGGACCATCACTGAAGAGATACGGCGAAGCATCCACCTTCGGAGGTACCAAAGCAGAAAGTGTGTGGTTGGGTGGGACAAATTTGTCCAGTGGCGGAGAGACAATGGGGACCAGGACATTTGACTCGCAATCATGAACTAGGAACTCTTGTAACTCTGGCACAACTGTATTCAAATAGGTACACATGAGCAAAGTGCAAGGACGTGTCAGTCTGCTGAAACGAAGATGGACCTCCTGATCTCCTCCAGACGTCCGCCCCAATCACCACCATATTTGGCCTCCAATTTGGTCCATATCTCGCGGAGCTTGACAGCATTGTGCCCGCTCGTCTTGTCAAATGCGACGAGGATCCAATAAAGGAGTCTATCTGTCGGTTTCGGGAGGCTCGGGAGCTGAAGAAACGCAGCGAATACAGCCTCCAGTGTGTCCTGGTCCCAAGTGGCATGTGCGGTCGGGAAAAGTGCTGCGATAGGTTCTACCTCCATGACATGATGATCTGAGTCTCGTCCATGCCTGGCAAATCCAAGAAAGAGTCCCCTGAAGGCTGCCATTGACGGTTTATAGTATACTGGGTCGGCTCTTGCATCATCCGTGCGGACACCAGCTTCGCGATTAGTGGTTGAAAGCATATCGACAAAGACACCGAGGGCATTCCTCAGGTCCCCGTGGTAAGCGAGGGTTTGGATCATTATTGTGTAGGTGATCTTGTTGGGTTCAAAGCCGTCCAGAATGTCAAGTCCAACGGTGTCGCGGATGTAGTACACGTCTTCATTTATGTCGTGTTCTCCAGGGTTGGGTGTAGGCTTGATGTTACTGCGAAGAACGCGATAAATGCGTAACGCGACGTCGAAACGTCCATTCCGCGCATATGCCCATAAACATGCATTAATTCCATCTAGGCCAACTTCCAGACTTTGTTGTTTCATCTTGCGCAGTGTAGAGCAAACACTACGCAAGTCTTCCCGGGCGGCGAAGTAGCGGAGGAGGCACAGATGAGTATATCGATCCGGTGGAAGACCAGAGGCGAGCAAGAGGGATGATGCATGACGGACAGCAAGCGGCAAGTTAGAGCGAGAGGCAATAGATAGAAGGATATTATATGTCCGGATATCTGGTTCCTGCTTCGTACACGAATCAGCCACTGTACTGTGGATGTCACCAGTGGGGGTAGCGTTTCCAGCAAGTAGGACACCCTTCTTATTGAAAATGTCGAGCGAGTTTTCGTAATCTTCCAATCTTGTCTTGTGCCACTGTTTTCCGGCACTGTCTATTAATGTATTCCATTCCCATAGACGAAGCTGGCCATGATCCCTTTGCAGAGTCTTCAGAACGGAAAGAAGCTGAAGATGAACGGTGCGAGTCCGGGGTTTGATCGACGCAAGGAGTCGCACTAATTGGTGGAGTAAGTGATGTGGTATTGCGACTCGGTGCGAAATTAATTCCTGGTAAGCTGTCCATGCTCGATGGGGTGACTTGGCCGTGAGCATAACCCATAGAAGTGTGCGACGTTTCTGAGCAGGACACTTTCTTCGGGTACGACCTACAACTCTATGAGGCCGCTGGATACGTGGCACATGTCCATGCTGTCGGCCATCTGGCGTGTCTAAAGGTGGATTGATGCCAGCGGAGTGACCGACGCTGTCTTGGTCTGCAGGGAGTATAGACGCGCGAGAGAACATAGAGGAGTGAGAAGGATGTAAATGAGTGCCCCAGGTCGGGGCGAATGCACCGTGACTAATTGATATGTGTCGTTCTTTGGGCACATTTTGCAAAGGGGCTGTAGTAGTGGAGATTCTGCTGAGTGGTAAATGTGCCAGAGCCGTCCAAGGGCCTCTCACAAAGAGGGCTGGACTCAACCAAAGCCTGCATGGGAATTGGGAGGACAAGGCGGACAATATTCTGAGGCCCAGCGTGGACCCTGCAAGCATAGGTATCCAGCACGGTCATCCTTGCGACTCGATGAATAGTTTGCTCTTTCGTTGGCACAAACAATGGACCTACCGAGACTGGCACTGGGCGAGGTTGTGATGGTCCCAGCAAGAGTGCTCATCAGACGCGAAAGCGGATGCGCCACACCCCAGGGACAAAAATTTTGTCCAGAGTGTTCAATCAACTGGACCCAAGTGATACCACGACTGGCATTCGTAGTGAAAAGGAGTATGACGGTGTATAGAACATAATGCCTAGGTAGTACGTGAAACATGAAATCAATCTCTGGCCTTGAGCGTTCCCAAGAATGCAGCCTTTTCCTCGGCGGTTTGGAAGGAGCCGTGCTGTAGGACATGTCAGCCTAAGAGCTAGTATCATATCAAGGAGAACTTACACCGAATTTGGACGATGTATCGATGAACTTGAGCTCGATTTTCTCCAGGTCCCGGCGCGAGGTGTGGGTCATTAGTGATTTTCGGAGTGTGATGACACGCTTCCTGGTACCAGGAACTGAACCCTTGAGCATCAAAAAGTCGTTCTTCACCACACCATAATGGGGGAAGCCACCCATTGGTGTAATTGTCTTTTTCGTGATATCCGACTCGGTCGAGGCATTAGAGTCGTCGCAACCAAGGCCAATGCGATAGATCTTCTTGTTGAGTTCAGTACGGTGGTGGTATCCGTCTAAATTCACAATGAATGATATACGTTCCAGCTCACGATCGTAAAATGCACCCACTTTGACCGGCACGGGCCACAGAGAACATGACTTTGGAAGGGTGCCATGCACCAACACAGGCGACCTTGCGGAGACCTTTATGGGTCTTACGAGGAAGTTTCTTAGTACCCCAGCGGTGAGTAACACCCTCAAAACCGTGACCCTTGGTGACAGCGATGACATCGACAACTTCATCTTGCTCGAACACGCCGGTAACATCAACAGACTTCTCAAACAGGCCGTGTGCGAACTCGACCTTGTCAGCGACGGAGCCACCATTGACCTGAATTTCCATGAGGTGGGCTTTCTTCTGGCTAAGTCCCGTCTTGCGGATTTGGGTGTGTCCAAGTACTCGGACGACAGTGCAATACTTGCGAATGCGCTCGAGCTCTCGAGCAGTGGACTTGCCACCATCCTCTGCGTGTTTCTTTGCGTAGCGGGTGAAGGCCTTCTTCTTGGAACGGTACCAATTCTTGTAGAAGCGACGCTTGACTTCGTCTGAGAGGTGGGACGCCCAGACGGTGGTGAGGGAGCGAAGACCACGAGGAGTCTCGACATAGCCGACGACACCGACGACGACTAATGGAGGCGTTTCGATGATGGTGACGGCCTCGACGATTTCGCGCTTGTGCATCTCTATGATGGGAGTAAGGATGAAGGAATGGCGCGAAGATATAATACGCACTTGAGCCCTGGCGGTCAAGATCGCGAACGATATGGGTCATGCCGGCCTTGTAGCCCATGAAGGCGGTCAAGTGGACGGGTTTTTTGGGATCATCCTGATGACACATTGAGAGGATGCAAAGAGAAAGTGCGAGTTGTACAGACTTTTGGGAAGGACTTGACCTTTCCACGGTGGCGCGCCGCACGCTTGCGGGGGAGGAAACCGAGGGAACCGTGACGGGGTGCTTCGAACTGGGCGATGTGGTCAGCACTTGGGACCGTTGAGGAGATCCGTGAAAGAGCGAACCTTGCGGTGACTGGAAAACAGACAAGATGTGAACGACAGCACGACAAACACGCTCGTGAAGGCGCACGTACCTCATCTTGGGAGTGAGGAACGTCGACGAGAGGTGGGTGATGATCTGTGTCGGAGGTTGCCGAGACGTGGCTGATGAGCTGTACAGCACATTCTATTTTGGGGTTGCCCCTGTCTCTAATAGTTCTCACGAGATTCACGTCTCGGACGACGAGCAGGTCGTTGCGACCGACGAGACGAACGCGCAGAAGACGCGCCGAGGCAGCGCGAGGCGTGCTCATGGCGGGGACGTAGTCGCGACGTGAATACGTGATGATTGCCATAAACGCGTCGGTCACGTTCGTGAGACGTCACGGCTCGCCTCTCCATCCCTTTACCATGGTCCCCATCGACGCCAGTGCCGACTGCGTTCCCCGCTCACCCGACCAACCCATAAAGCGCGCCCCGGTGGTCTATGGTAGACGGTCGGAGCATCACCCTCCCCCTACAAATGAGCAGGTGCAGTCCTTTGAATGCGACCGTGCTCATTATGCTCCCGCCATGCTCTCGCAACGAAGCGCGTCGTCTCCGCCTCCATCCCCGTCTATTCACGCGTCAGACAGTGATCCCTCTCACAGTTCCAGCTTAACAGACGCATTCCAGTTTGGTTTTAGGCATCGGTTGAAAGAGTTAGATGAGCAGTTCGACGGCCATGACGCGCAGTCACCCAAGCCAGGCCCATCTCTATCAAGCCAAGTTATGCGTGCTGGACCGTCTCAAGTCAAAGACCTCCAAAGCGTGTCCAAGGATACTGTAATCCTCTTTTCTGAAGCACGCCATTCTTCCAGAGGTCCTACTCATGCCATGCTCTCTCCCTCTCCGACCTCTTCGCGTGCCACTTCTGTTCAAGAACATCCACCCGAGTCTCCTCCCGTGCGCCGACGTACACGACGAGTCCAAATTCCCTCCGATTCGGAAGCAGAAGAACCAGGTAACTCATCTTCTGTTTCACCTGTCCGCCACGCCATCACAACACCACACTCTCGTTCATCCCCAACACCACCTACTTCCGGGGAAATCCCGATGGTAAGTAGAAAGGCAATGGGAAAGGCACCCGCCCGTGACGTGCTGCCACTCCTCTTTGACGTCGAACAACCGTCGGCTTCTGAATTTCCAGCCAAGTCAAAGAAGAGGAGGCGAAGCGAGACCTTAGTACGCCCGAAGACCAAGGTATGACTTCTTGCCTTAACTTGCTTGGTGTTAGACTTACCATGACAGGCACCGACCAAGAAGGAGCGACGCGAGGCTGCATTCGAGTCTTGCCGGATTGCAGCCAATCGCCCCGTGGAGGTCATACGTACCCAAGAACAGAAGCACTCACTGGCCGCATTCTTTTCCGGCCTCCGGTGAGCCTGATAGCTTGTCAGTAAATTATAGTCGTGTTCACGCTCCCCACAGGCGAGATAATATTGTGACTTCAACACCGGGTACAGAATTACCGTCCGATCCAATTGAGGGATTTTCGTCTCCGACTAACAATTCAACGCAGGCGCCGCCTCCGAGCAGTATGTTTGGTGCACCTACGGGACTCCTGGCCATCTCTACTCCCGTAGGGACAGCCAACCAATCCTCTCCATCTGAGAATACCAAGGCACTCCTTCCCGTGACGGGCGACTCTGATGACGAGGTGCCGTCAGTAACTTCTATTGCTCAGCGTGCAAGTGGGAAGCAGCAGAGGTTACAGGCAATCAAGCAGGTCGCCCTGCAATATGCTAGTACCAGTAAAACATTCGACAATGACAGCGAAGACGATGACTTGTTGATTGTCAAAGATGACATGCATGCCGTTGCTCGTGAAGAGGCTGCCCAACGAAGATTTGACAAGGCTCATGGTACCCCATCCAAGGACGTGATCTCATCACGGAAAATCAATCACCCGAGCGTTCGCCTAGCCGTGATATCTCACCGGCTCTCGAAACAGGAGTTACAGGAACTCGCCAAACCATCCTTTGCGCGTATGGGGAAAGGTGCTAGAGATCAAGTCAGCAAAGAGGAGCTAGATCAGCTGATGTTAATGCAACACAAACAAGAGCAGCTAAAGTCTATCCGATGGAACGAGGAGAAGTGGATTCAAGGAGGCGGAAAATTGTTACGAGATACTAGTGGTGATCACGCACAGATTTCACTTTCACAAAGGCTTGGAGCGTACGCTGAGCAGGGTCTCAAGGCAGTGGAAACTGGCAACGAGGTCGAGGACGGAGCAAGCGCAGACGAGAATGATGAAGACTATACCCCAGATTTACAATGTTCCGCAGACCCCAAGTTCATGAACGGAGATGAAAATGGTGGCGAGCCCGGCGACAACATGGAGATTTCGCAAGTTTTACAGTCACCAGTATATGACGATCACGACGACGGCGACGAAGTTGTTGTACCGTTGAGACGTAACAAGTCCGGTCCACGGAATCCTCGTATTGTCGTTGGATCCGACGACGAAGGGGAACAACCTATCCGCCACAATTCACCCACCCAGCAGAGGGATTCTACCTCCTCATTAGAGTCTCAGACCGAGGACGAGAACGACAAGGAGAACAGCGCTAAACTGATGTACGATCGCAGCGAGGACAAGGAGAACAAGGCCGTTGTGCGTCACAAACTGTCATCTTCAGAGCTAGCGCCCGGCTTGAGACTAGGATCTTCATCAAGTATTGATGAAAGCCTTCCAAGAAATCTTTCACTTCCTTCGGCCACAGATTTCAATGATACCACGGAATCACCAAAGGGAAATGCCAGGTCGCCATTGAAAGAAATTTCGAAAGACGAGGATGACCTTTTTTCATCCCCCTCTCTCTCGAATCCAGCTCTATTTACAGAACGCCTTCTCCACGGCGCAGCGATATCGCCACCCCCTGCTTCTATATTGCCACCTACCCTTGAATCACCACCAGTTTTGCAGAGTGAGCGCATTAGCCGAATAAATCGCCTTTCCCTAGATTCGGAGAACGATGAGAATGATCCACCTGGGTTTAAGCCGCTACAGCCTTCCTTCCTGGAAAGGTTACGCAGTCAAGTCGGCCCTGAGGCCCCGTTAACTTCTATCAACCCCATTTCAAATGATGGGTTCACCCAATTGTTCACCGTTAGTTTATTCCTGGCTTCGGCAGCTGTTTGTGTTTTACTAACAAATTCGCACGTCTAATTAGGCCGAGGACGAGAGCCTGAAGCAACCCGTCGACAGGGTGGAAAACGACGGGTTGTCATTAACACTCGATGTCGGACTGAAGCCTGCCCTTGAGGTTAGTGGGACTTTAAGACAGAGAGCTGAGGTCATATTCCAGAAAGAACAAGAATATGTTGTTGCCGCCGCGATCCAACGGAGTGACAGACCTAAACAGCCCCTCTATGTTAATGACCACGGGTACGAGTGAACCTTGGAGAATTTCTGCTTCTAATCGCCTCATGATTACATTTGCAGATTCCTCACACAAACTCGTCCTGAAGGCTCAAGCCCTGATCATGTATACCATATAACACCTTCGCCAGCATCCAGGTTAACTGAAACTCAGATCCACTTCACGCAAACACAACCACCTAGCGTCCGCCCTCCTCTCCGCACGTTATCGTTCACCGCTTCTCAGGAGCCATCTCCAGAGTCACAGCCACTGAGGCGATTGCGCAAACGTAGCGCTTCGCCATTAGGACAGAAAACCCCTGAGCAAAGTAGTAATCCAGTCACTCAGTTGAACGTGTTTGGTATTCTTGGCAAAGCCCCTAAATTACTGTCCAAAGCACAGAAAGGAAATTTTGAGAAACCCGAATTCGTGGCAGTTGAGGCTGAAGAGTCTGATGAAGATGATATATTTGGCTTTGGTGGTCCCAAGGTTGAGGAGGAGGAGGAAGACAATGACCAAGACAAAGTTGTGGAGGGGCTTGTGGACGACACAGTCATGGACGCTGAAACCGAGGCTGCAGGCCTTGTTCAGGAGAAATACAGGTCAGTTGGACATTGCTAGTCCCTGACACTTGATGACAAGACTCGACTGTCAGGGAACATGAGGAGAAGGACGACCAGCAACTTCAAAAGCTACACCAAGATGCCATTGAGGGCAAGTTCCGTATGAAACGTCGTGATCGAGGGGTTGGCTTCGAAGACGATAGCGACGAAGAGGACGATGACGATGCGCGCCGTATTCGCCAGCGGATACACAAGAAACGAAAGATCGAAGGTGATAATTTAGAGGCCCTAGGTCGGTGACTAGTTGCGAAGACATCGTATAACTTAATGGGTTTCCAGGTCAAGACGAAGAAACAAGGGCATTCTACAATATGTATCACCAAGATCTGGCTGATGAAGACGACTTTGGGAATCTGCAAGATGTTGCGATGTTTGCCTCTACGAATGATGATGAAGCTGAGGAGCTCGAGGAACAAGAGACTCTGTCCGTGGACGAAATTCGACAGCGTGTCCGTGAGGCGGCGCAAAAAAAATTGGTCAGTGCAGACTGTATACCCCTTGGAGATTTTGACCTTTTGTCACAGGAGGTTGAGGTGTTAGACCCCGAGGATACGAGTTGGATTGACCAGTCTACGGTGGTTGAGGCTGATGATGCAGTCCGTGTAAAAGTGGTGGAACATCGACGAAGCAAATCCACGGCTCGTCAGCCAAATGTTGATCAGATGGACTTTGACCCAGAGGTTCGTCTATTTCCGCAAGGATTACACCTGAACTCACGACGGTTGTCCAGCACTCCAAGCGACATGTAGAGAGTGAGCAAGAACGCAAACAAATGATGTTTTGGGCCAAAAACCAGAGTTACGGGCGGCAGGGCACAGGACGATCGGGTAACAGTGCTGCTGTCACTGGCCACACAAAGGCCAGGAGAACTGGAGGTAGTTCATTGAGGTCAATGCAGTCGAATCCACCGAATGCCAGCAGGCCACACAAGACAAGGACTCCAAATTTGTTGTCGGCGGTGTCACACAGAAAGGGCAAATTTGCCTAAGATTTTTGCGGGTAGCATTTAAGTTGTCTTCTACTGTACTTCTCTTGATAAAGTTCTTCACTGTCGATGATCACCACATGTAAATGCCAGCCACCAGAAAATCCGAATATCAACTATAACAAGACCACCGATGAGATGCACAAAACCCGCACCCGGAAAAAAAAACCCGAGAGCTATGAAGAAAGGGGTATCGCAGTGATAAATAACGGAGCGCGCTGGTATAATTCGAACGTTCCTCGCCGTATTTAGTTATAAGTTGATAGTTAGTGACTTTGTTTGCCCACAAAAGGTCTGCCAAAGCGGACCCAGGTGCTACGGGGGCGTGGTGATTGAATGAGTGCATAGCTTCGTGATTGACGTGCGGACGTTGGACTTCTACGCTTACGAGCGTTAGTCTGCATCTTAAAAAGTTCAGCATCTGGGATAAAATGAGTAGACTCGGGCTAACTTTGTGTCTCAGCATAATTAGTTTTGCCATGCATGCAGGTGGCCCACTTTCTCTGACCGGATTACCTGTAAAAGGGTGAGTTGCGTCAACCAATAGGGAAAAAGCGATATGTACGCAATGCAACCAATGCGAGGCCAGTCTCATGGGCTTCGAGAGCATCGCTCCCCTCCATGATTGACTTTCTCACTACCGGGGACAAAAGGCATAGCAGTAGGAAGGCAGAAAGTAGGGATATGAAGGATGTGACAAGCATGGAAATTTTCTTCTGGAGAAAAGCGGCGTGAAGCACGCAAACAAAGCCCTAGTGGGATACGTCGTGAGGGGAGAAATGAGAAGATTAAGAGGAGATGCAAAGCTATGTGCCACTAATAATTTCTTATCGCTTAGTCAGCATGAAGGTTAACGGGCGTCCCCCTCTGCCATCTACCCCTTCAAATGTCCCAGTTGTTGTCCTCTGCAGTCATATCTGCAGTGGGACTTACCTGCAAGGCCTTTCTCAACTCCGGTCTCTGCTCAATCGCCGTCTACAATCTACACACCTTATTGGACGCGCTCAGGAAAGAACGCAAGGGCAGTGGTCAAGGTTTATTAACAGGTATGTGACGCAGTGCCGCGTGTCTATATTTCGTGGTAAATCCAGCTGCAGTGTCCAACCATTTATCCACGTTTGTACACGTCTACTTGCAGAAAATTCACCCTTACCCCTTATCTAGTCTCGATGACCCTATGGCCTGGGGTGTATTGCCATTCGAAAACTTTACGAATTCCCAAATGATACGATGGGTTTTGGGTGCCTCAGATATCATGTTTACAAACCCGTCAGTGGGACGGAGATCGCGTCTCTTTTTCATCTCGTCTTCGTGCTAATTTCTTACTCTGGTCAGGAAGTATTTTCTCGGCTTTCTTTCGTCAAGGCCAAGTAATAGAAACGTTTCGAGGCGGCGGTATATGGCAGCCTGCGCTCGATGTAGCTATCGAAAAGTTGAATCAGGGTCACTGGGTTTGTGTTTTTGTGGTTACCCCTCATTTGCTGATCGACATCAAATTTTTCTTTTTCTTTTTACCTAGCTGCATATGTTTAGTGAGGGAAAGGTATACCAACCTACGATGTATCCTCAAGTCGACGGTATCGCACATTTACCACGATTCAAGTGGGGGATGTATGTGCTCGCATCACATAGATAGATTCCCTCCTAATGTGATGATACACCTCTTAGTGGTCGAATCATCATGGAGACCAATGTTCCCCCTCTAATAATACCCATGTGGCTGACTGGTACGGGTCTTATACGCTGGTATTTTCTCTACTTGACCATACATGCACAGGCTTTGATAAACTCATGCCAGAGCACCGCCCGTTCCCGTACAAGTACTTCCCAAAGATGGGTATCCAATTAAGTATCACGTTTGGAGACCCGATTCCACCCGACAAGATCATGGTTGCATTGAATGCCTTGCGTAGACTGGAGCAACCTTCATTACTTGGCACGGTAGAGAATTCGCGACACAATGGGCCACGGAGTAGATCAGGGTTCAGCAGTGCTTTGCATGTCAAGGGGTGCATGGAAGGCGTTATCCAGACAGGCAGAGATTTCACTGGAGAGCAGGAGAACGCTGGACGAAGTGTACAGATGGATATGATTCGGAGCGAGATTACGGCTATCATCCAGCGAGCCGTTGAAGATTTGGGGAGGAAGGTGTCAGGCGACAAACTAGACTCTGCTCTGTCTCGTCAAGGTGGAGATCATCGCGTGCACTAGACAGGATGCCGGAGGACCAAGACCTCATCGACGGCAAGGTCGTACGACTTTACTTGTCATTGATAAAAGATGTCTCTGTCATGTAACTAATTCGCTTTGATTAGGATGTCAGAAGTGAGTGCTTGGGTGTCTTCCCTGCAAATACTAACAGAGTAAAACAGATATTTTACGGGGTAGTCAGTAATTGCGTGAAGGGCGACTTGGCCCAGGGCAGTAGCAAGCATGCTGACACCGCCATTCTGCAGGATCGTCCAAATTACAGCCACTCGATCAGGAAACGTCCGCCAACAGGTTTGACCTGCCAGTGGTACCTTAGTAGTATGCGACTCGGATTTCAGTGTGTCACTGAGCGGCTGTCACATACCCTGACGTTCTACTCGACTCACAATCGACGCGATCTAACCTTGTCAAGAACCTAAATTGACTAAACACATTCCACCCAGTGTCAAAAACATGATTGTACCACAAATTGGAAGTATCAAGTATCCATTAATCCTATTTGTCACATATGTTGCACATTAAGTGCCGTGGGCCTTAGTATCGCTGATAGGGAAGGACAAACCGTCAAACCGAGAAACTGAACGAAGAGGAGGGACACGAACAATTCTACATCATCCTGGGAGGTATGGTCCTTGATACGGTAGTGAATCATTGGAAGGGCGCAAACAATTCCCGCGGCACACAAAACCCATGTAGAGATGAATATGTTCATGTAGCTGTTGGAAGGGCCCCGTGTCTATTGTGCCTCAGTCATCAACGGAAGGGAACTTACGGTGCTTTAACAGCGTCCGCATGCCACACGCCAGCGGCGCCGGCAGATTGTAATCCTTTGTCTGTAAGCGCTGAGTTCCGGTTCTGACTAGTCAACTAACAGAATGACTTACAGAACCCAGTGAACACAGCAAGTTTTGCCAAATCGTTCGACATGGCTCCCATTAGCCAGTACACAAATGTCTGCCACATGGAATCCAAGAGGCCACAAAAAATGTATAACCAAACGTGCGCTGGATATGCAGGGCTAGTGAAATCTAACTTGACGGGCAGAAGATCTCGTGTATAGTTCCTGCAACCTTGAGTTCGAGTATTCCTTGAACTAGAGAGAAACAACTCACCTTTGATACAAATAACCCCATATATGTACGACAAAGACCATCGCTGATACGATGACCCAACCAGCAAACGCCCGAGTTCGACGCCTGAACCTGGCCTGATCAAGGACGCAATAGCCGAGAAGCACGGACCCAAATATCTGCGATGCCCAGTAGACCAGTGCGTTGAGACCACGAGTGCGAATGGTGAAGAGGGCGGCGTTGTAATCATTTTGTTCTAGCCATTTTGAAGATGCTTAGCTTGTCACATCAAACAAAATACCAACATGAGATACGTACGCCATGTGTAGAAATAGTTACTTGCGACGAACATAGGGAACAATAACATAATCATTGGATCAGTTTTGAGAGCGACATAGAGGCTGTAAAATTCTGTTTTCCAGGATGGGTAACGGGCAAGTGTAACCTTTGTGCCATCCGTCCGAATAATTTTCTTTGGGTCGGCCATCATTGGTGCCAGGACTACTCCAATGAGAGTAAGAACCAAAAAACCAATCTAGTAGTACACGAATCTCAGCGCAATGCTTCGTTGAGAAGTGATATGACACTCACATAGGTTCCATTTCCGACTTCATGAGCCAAGTAAGGGTACAACCATAAAGGCATTCAAGCAAGGGACTTACCTGCGTTGCTCTGATGAGGTGTTCAACGAAGAGATTCAACATGATGGTCAGCAGCCGAACTACGTACTTGGTTCGTGAAATTAAGCCCAAATGCAACAGCAGAACCGATAACGGCACCCAGGTTGAAAATTGCCCAGAAAATGCCGATGAAAATGCCCTTTTGTGTCTCTGTCGGATAAGCCAACATCATGGAGCCTTGTGCAGTCCATAGGAGCCCTGCACACAATCCAAGAACGGCACCCGCGGTGACGACGAAGTCATATGCGTTGGGATGAATATTATCCACTCTATAGAATAGGTGAGTGAGTGCTAGTAGTGTTTGTGGCTACAGTGCGCACAAAAACGAGGCAATGTATAGGGAATATCCAATTGTTCCGAGGGAAAGGGTTATCCGAGGTCCAAGCATATTGTTGATCGTTCTGTAGGAGATTAAGTATCAGCACACATTGAATGGAAGAAGGACACCGACCCGGAAAAGAAAGCAAAGAAAGCAAAGGTGGCATAAGTTGCCGTAGATGCGTTGGACTGAGCCGTCGTATTGACTTGACCACCCCCGCCAATTCCTCCCAAGGCGTTGAACATTCCAGGGCACATGAAGCAGACAAATCCAAGCATAGACACTTGAAAGTAGGGGTGGTAGTAGATCCCCTTCAATCCTGTGGGACGCTCAAAGATCTCCGCGCGCTGGGAACCAGAGTCCTCGCTCCCACTCTCCAGTGCCTTCTCCGTGAGGATGTCCGCCATGGCAGGTGGGGGGAATGTAGTCACGGAGGTCCCATCGCCGGTATGCGAGTACTTATGGGTCCTAGGCAGTTGTCAAACGCTCAGGGAAGAAAGTGTAGCATGTGGCCCCGGACGCAATTGATAAATCAATCGTGGGCCCAACAGTATTACACAGGAATATCGGGCATGATAGAGGGATCAGGCGGATGCGCACACGCGGTGAATTTCTGTGGCGTGTCCTAGACACAGGTCACGAGACACTCTCAATTTCCAAATGACAACTGATACATACGATGCATATGCACACCTTTGCGTGCCGACTGCAGCTGCTCGCCAATGTCCAACTGAGACGGGAGCCCAACTTTATGCGTCCATGCCTGCTCTTGCGGGCTTGTTGCTTGACAGTACACCCGAGGACGTGCCTTTACATGCGGTCTCACCCACCCCAGTGATGCTACCCATTTTCGAACGAGGATGACAAGAAACGTCCAAGATGGCTTGAAGACGAAGCATAGTAGCACTCGCTTCAAGTAGTGACTTGGGGTAGCAGGGTGTTTAGTACGCAAGGCTTTGGATAACAGCCGTCAACAATGAACAACAATGACTTTCAAGTGCCGGCGCTCAGGTGAGCAAGTTACAGTCACGCGTCGCACTGCGCTCGTACTTGTTGTTCTTAACCTCTCGGCAGCGTGGCCATGGATGTCGTCCACAGGGTCAACAGTTGTCTACAAAAGTGGTCCAAGAGTGGGGAGACCGAATGGTGTGTTCGATCTTCCTCTACGTGTTATGTTCACCCCAATAATCCCGTTTACAGCCGAAATTTCCTTCTTCCAGCTCATTTAAACCCTACGGACCCCACCAGCGTCGAAACCCTTACAACCGCGTATCATGCCCTATTGTTTTCCGCCTTGAAGACCTGGACTCCGAGTCGCTTGCTGACCCCGCAAAGCTTCGTCGATTTTGTCCAGTCAGTCCTGGCGTCCTTGCCTTCATCTTCTGTCCGGTCTAGACCCATAAAAAACGACACTTTGTTTGGTGAATTGCTTGTCGATATCCTCTGGTCCCTAGACGCGCAGCTGGATGAACTTGTGACGGATGCCAAGACTGCCATTGCAACTGCAGAGCAGACAACCGAGGTCAGCGATTTGCAGAAAGCCACAGAGTTAAGGCAAACCGCCGAGCAAGACAAGGAGCTCATTGTTGATGCTGTTAAGAGGCTCCTGGTAAGTATCAGCAAGTCCCTAGAGTTTACTCAACCCATTTCTCGCTAGTTTGTTGGTATCATCGATGTGGCTATATGTCGGGAGCGCCTTGATTTAAACATCCTTGCCAATATAGGTCTTGTATTGGACAGGTCGTCGTTCGACAAGAAGGAGATTAGGACAAGAACTGGTCTCCTGTAAGTCCTTCATGAACGGTGTGTGGTGTAAGTTGACGTTCGTGAATGGCCTGCAGTTACAAGCAAAACAAGTTCAACCTTCTCCGTGAGCAGTCTGAAGGTTACAGCAAGCTATGTGTGGAGGTGATGAGCTCTCTGGGACCCTCGCATTCTCCTCACGACGGTAGACCTGCCGAGAGTGCTGCATCCATAGAGGACCGCTCCCGAATGGTATGGGACAAGGTTATGGGCCTTATTGGGTATTTTGATCTCGATCCCAATCGTGCTCTTGATATCATCCTCGATGTTCTGACTGTCAACATCACGACTCACTACACTTTCTTCCTCTCCCTTTTGTCATTCTCTCCGTGGGTGGGCTCTGTTAAGCGTTCTATCTCTAGCAAGGTCGACGTTTGTACTTCATCTGCTCGTTCTTCCGACCAGTATCGAGGGAAATCGCTTGATGAAGTTCTTGAAATTGCTGAGACTCTGCCACTCAGTCACGAAGATCTGAAGTCAGTTTCAAGTGAGCCAAAGTCGCGGGTGCTCGCTCAAGTCCTTGGTTTCAAGTTCTCTTATTATCAGGTTTGCTCTCATGTCTTGGTGTATCCTTCTCTGATCTTGCGTAGGGTCTAGATATTCAGGAACCATCACCAAAAGGTTTGTACCTTGCAGCCGCTATTCTGATACGAGAGGGTTTTGTTTCGCTCGAGGAGCTATATCCCCATGTGCGTCGACTTTGTTGTGTCGATAGACGTCACTTCATACCAAACATTTAGTTGTCACCCTCTGACGGAGATATGGATTCGTATCACAAGATTTACTTGGACCAAGTACAACAGAAGATTGTAGACGCCAAGATCACTCAGTTAGCGATGGCAGCACCCTTGGAGTCGACGAACTCGAGCTCGAAAGTACGTCCAGAGCCTGGAGAGGAAGTTAGAAAAAGCCAAGATTTGAGGCCGCCAAATCAGAAGGCAGCTCTCGTCAGCGCCTTGCTTTCTGTTGGCGCCTTGCGGCCCGCTTTTGCAATCTTGAGCAAGTTTCCATGGCTCGTGGACGCTCATGTTGAGCTTGCGGATTTGGTGCTTCGAGTTCTCAGGCATTCCATCTTGCCCCTCTACGATACGACCTTTGTTCTCAAAGAACGGAACCCCAGCTTCACCCAACCTCGTACTCGATATGGATCAACCGGCGCCCTCAAGCCCGTCCGCAAGCCACAGCTGACGTCAGTTGCACCAACTCCTCCTAGCACAGCTACGACGGAGTTTGTGTTCTTTTTCCCTGACTGGACGGAGAGGGTTCCGTTGTCGACGACGTTTGAGGACCTGATTGACGTCATTGAACCTCTTATGAGCTTTGTTGGCCTCCACGTATCGCGTGATCCCTTGTTCGTCTCGAAAGTAACCCGTTTAGGGAGGTCGCAATTAATGTCTACGGTAAACTCATGATACTTGTGATTAACCAACGTATTTATCTTCGTTCCAGGCCCCTCTCGATCCTGTCACTAAGAAGCCCGCGGGGGAGCCAGATCCCTCGAATCCGGTTCGTGTGTTCTGGTTCAAACTTTTGCGACTATACTTTTTGCCTTCTCTCCCTCTTATTCGGGGCAACGCTGTTTGCACTGTTGAGATCTGGAACATAATCCGACAGTATGAAACGACAGCTCGGTGGAGGCTTTACGGAGAGTGGAAGACAAGCATTTACGACGCGCATCCGGAACTCCGCATACGTCGAGTGCAAGCCGACCGGGAGTCGAAAGGAATATTGCGACGGTTGTCGCACCAGACTATTGATACGCTTTCTGGCACGGTCGCAAAATTGGCTCACTCCAATCCTTGTATTTTCTTCATGAACGCCGTCAACCAAATTATGGCGTACGACAATCTGGCGGGTGTGGTGATCCAAGCACTTCGATATGTGACCAATATGGGGTTTGATGTATTGGTCTACATCATTCTTGATGCACTCTCAAATCCTTACAAGAATCGCGTGAAGGATGACGGTGTTAATATCTCAGATTGGTTGCAAAGTAGGTCTGGATATATCATATTGGTACATATTACTGACAATAGTAGATCTTGCGTCATTTACTGGGATGCTCTTTCGTCGTTACAGTGCAGACTTGTCTCCACTCTTGAAATACGTTGTACATCAGCTATACAACGGCCAAACAACTGAAATAGTGGTCCTCCGCGAGCTAATCTGGAAAATGGCTGGCATTGAACCTCTTCCAAGTCTTTCGGATTCGCAGATTGCTGCAATGGCTGGTGGTCCGGCACTACGTATTGAGGCAATCGCTTCCGCAACCCGGGGTGCCCGTCTGGATCCCGGCGACGCAATACTTAAAGGTCCTCAGCGACTGGGAAAGAGCTTACTGGAGACGTCCTTGGCATTGCCTCTCCTCATTCAGGTTGCGCAGCAGCGTCAATCATGCGTCTTTAAGGCTCCGGACACACACCTTAAGTCGCTCGCAAGTCTTTTCGATACTGTAGGTTGCGCGTCATATCGTGCTCGCATCTTGGTCTCAAAGTCGCTTGCCCAATTCAGACCCACGGAGTGCTGCTGCAGTACTTGGAACTTCTTACTTCTTCGGCTGTTGTTCCCCCTGAAGACTACGCGAAGAAGATCCTTCCCTCTTTAGCTGACCTTGGGGAGCTATACGGCGTATCTGCTCCGATTTGCATGCAAATCATTCGTCCGATGCTTAACAACATTCTCTTGGTAGATATTTGACTAGCCATAGTTCACTGGATACTGATTTGGTCCTAGAAAATGGCCTTATCGATGCAAGAGAGAGAACGTGTCGCTAATGAAGAAGCCGAGAAACGTCTGAAGGCTCGCCTGTCAGCAAAACGCGATCCATCCACATCTACATCGCGCATGGAGTCTCCGAGTGGCACCAACACGCCACGGGATAACTTGGAACAAAAGCCATCACTGGTTGAGGGCAATGAAGATAATGCGATGGAAGTTGAGCTGGAAACAACCACACCTGCTGCAGAGGTTCGTAGACCAAGGTGATTGAAAGCTCAGCCCAATGACTTTCATTATACAGAGCCCTTGGATACCTGAGCTAGAAGTGCTTTTCGACGATGTACGAAGAATCGCGAAGAGCAGTGCGATCGATGTGATTGGGTAAGCCTGAGGAAGTCAAGTTAAACCCTGAGTTGACTCAAAATGACTGTATTCAAGTCCTGGTTTCTACTTGACGTTTTGGCAATTGTCAATGTATGATCTCTCTCCACCAGCTACCAGGTACGACGAAGAAGGTGCTGCATTACGCACCCTTAGTCGGCAAGAAGATGCCAAGTACATTAGCGCCGATCGTTCTTCTGACCGCGCGAAGAGGCTCACAGCGAGCTCACATAGGGCAAAACGAGATCGATGTAATGCGTTTGTCAACACATTGGCCCAAGAGTTCAAGGAACAGACAGTTTCGAGAGTGTTCACCTTGAAGCGTTTAGCACGAGAGAAGCAGCATTGGTTTGCTCATGGTAGATATTCACTCTCTTCAACGGTTCGAGTAACTTATCTATTGTCAAGTCGAACACCGTTATGCAGTTTTGGCATCTGCCATCATTGAACACTGCATCCAACCACGTTGTTTGTTATCACCTATGGATGCCGACTATTGTGCCCAAATCATCAAAGTCATACACACACAAGGAACGCTGGGCTTCCCCACGTTAATGTGCTACGACAAGGTTAGCAACAAGACTTCGCACCAGAAACTATCACTCACGGATTCTGGATCCAGCTACTCGGAGATCACGTCAAGACGGTGATTTTCTCTTGCAGCGAATATGAAGCAAAGAATTATGGTACGCACGTTCGGATACACACATTGTTATTGTTATATAGCCGATTTATGATTGTAATGTTGGACAACAGGACGCTTTTTATTAGGGGTCCTTACGGACCTGTGGAAGTGGGCACAAGACGAACAACTCTTTAGCCAGGAAAATCGTACGAAGATTGGTGGACGAACTGTTCTTCTTCCGGGCTTCCAGCCACGTTGGACCAATAAAGATCATATGAATATCTTACCAGAAGACCTGTTATCGTGGTCGGGCTTCAAACAAATTTTACGCAAATGGCACAGAAAGCTGGGAAGAGTAGGTGCTCTACCACTGACCGAGCAAATAAACTGATAAGCCCCCAGAGCCTCTGTAGTTGCATCGAAACAGGAGAATTTATGCACGTCTACAATGCCATTGTTGTTCTGAAGGAAATTCTTCCGGTCTTCCCTCTAGCCGCTGTTGGTGAATATGGACTGGTCATCGACAACATGATTGATAAGCTGGTCGAGGGTGAGGAACGGGGCGATCTCAAGATACTGAGTAGGGCGTGAGCATGTTTTCTTTCTACCTTGGGTATGTTCCGACATCACCACAGCTACTCTGCAGCTTTGAAGAAGCGTGAGTCTCAATGGGCAGTTCCGCGGCCAATACCTCCCAAGGTGAGCTGTTTTCTCCTTGGGATTTTTTCCACTAAATCCCTTTTTCAGCTGAATGGTGGTACTATGTCCCCGAAACCTGGTGCGTCGACTTCACAAGCACTCGACAGGTCACGTTCTACACAACCCCCCAACGGTTCCACTGCTCCTGTAACACCTGACACCCGCCGTGAAAGTAGCACAGCCTCAGGCGTCCCAGCGGCCCAAAGAACTCAATCATCAACTAACATGCCCCATATTATTGATGACAGACCCTCTACACCAGCAAGTTTGGCGAAATTGGCTATCGAAAGGTATGAACATAACAGGTATTGACTCTTAGTTCTCAACCAAGCGCGTGCAATTAGCATTCCCAGACCCGAAAAGGTAAAGCGAGTCAGACCAGAGAAAAGAAGTGAATCACCAGCACTAGATGGCGAGGCCAAGCTAAAACAAGATACCATGGACATTGATGTTGTCCCGGCTGGACTGAAGGAAGGAAGGACGCACCCACAGCTAGAACCGGTCTCATCACGCTTTGGAGCACGCCAAGCTGCGCCTGCCCAAAGTTCCTTACCTCCGATGCCTGCTGATATTCGCGCCCCAACCCCTGTTCTCAAAGATGTTTCTAAACCATCCCGCTCCGTCATTGCGGCGCTTAGCCCGCGAGAGTCTCCCCTATCTCCTAGGCAAAGGATTGAAGAAAAACAGATACAGGAAGCCATGCCACCACCAACAGCACCCAGCCAGACGCTCTCGGCACAAGAGCTTCGCGAAACAGCCAAACAAACGATTGGTCACCGTGCATCAGAGAAAGCTGATGACAGGCGATCAGTAGGTGATGCTCGCAGCCAGCCTGGTTCTGGAGCTCCGTCTCCATTGCCACGTCGGCGTACCGCATCCCCTGGCACAAGTAATCATAGCTTGGAGAGTCGAGCAAGTGTTGAACGCCGCTCTGACCGCGGGACTGGAGATGGTGATCATGTAGATGGGAGGTCGCTGGAACGAGAAACTCGACAAGAATTTCGTTTATCCCGCAAGGAAGGTGGTGCTGCTCATGGTCCCCGAAGCGAAAGAGTCTCGGGTCATCGTGCATCTGCTCGTGAGAGTGACCGAGATAGAGAGAGTGATAGGGAACGCGACCGAGAACGTGTTCGTGACAGGCACGGAGAACGCGACCGCGATAGGGAACGTGACAAAGAGCGGGACAGAGAGCGGGACAAGGACAAGGAT
>JBBPKD010000355.1:0-22802 GCA_038089075.1 Singerocomus inundabilis
CCGAAGGAGGGCAACCCCGGGTTTCTGACTTTGAGGTCACTTCTGAGTCAACATGGACACACCAATCCATCCTTGGTATTGCTGCAGAGCTTGAGTCCGCTTCATCACACCCATTGGGAAGCGCTATTAGACAATACGCAACGAAACATGGTGCACCCCTCTTGAACGCGACCGGTTTCAAAGAGATCGCCGGGCGTGGTGTAAAGGCCCGCTTCGATGCACTGGGTTGTACAGCTCTTATTGGGAACGAAGCTTGGATGACGGAGCACGGGGCCATCCCGGAGAGTCAAGCAACTTCTACGTTGGCCAAGTGGACAAACCAGGCCAAGAGTATCGTCCTTCTCGCGATCAGCGATGGCGATGCTGAAACCTTTTCTGTCGTGGCTATTTTCTCCGTGACAGACCCTCTGCGACTAGAGGCACCCAATGTTATACAACTTTTGCGGGAGAAGGGCATTCAAACTTGGATGATGTCTGGCGACAATGAGCTGACAGCAAAAGCCGTTGCAAAGGTGGTTGGCATCCCAGAGACGAACGTTTTCGCGGGATTGCTTCCTCACCAGAAAGCGGAAAAGGTCGAATGGCTGCAAGCCAATGGTACCAAACGTCCCAGTTCGAGATGGCAGAGGCTTTTCGGCAGGGTGAGAACGAACAAACGGTGCATCGTGTCGATGGTTGGTGATGGGATCAACGACGCACCTGTGAGTCTTGTTCTTTTTACACTCGACATCTTGGTGTACATGCTGAAGGACGTGAAAAGGCCCTCGCTGCAAGTGACGTTGGCATTGCTATCGGATCTGGCAGCGATGTCGCCATCTCAAGTGCCTCGTTCATCCTCTTATCTTCGAACCTCAAGACCCTTGTTACATTGTGCGACCTATCGCAAAGAGTCTTCAACCGTGTCAAGCAAAATTTTGTGAGCGCCTGGTGCCGGCCGTTCAGTGAGACGACCGCTGACACGTTCTCTCAGGTTTGGGCATTCATGTACAATATCATTGCGGTGCCGATCGCCGCAGGCGTGATCTACCCCGTGGGACACGCGCGTCTTGCTCCCGTGTGGGCATCCCTAGCGATGGCTTTATCGTGAGCTTTGTGTAGACACCAAGTTGTGGATTCGAAGTGCTAACACCTCTTGTCCTCAGGTCCGTTTCTGTCGTCTCTTCCTCGTTGCTACTCAAGTTGTATAGAGAACCTAAAGTGTAAGTTCCAAGACAATCACCCCCTACTAGGGCTATTGATCGTCTTCTGTTCTTTTCGTCTTGCTACATTACGCCATCCCTTGGCTCCATCTTGTTACCTACGCTGTATTGTCATATCGTGTAGTCCACTAATTGGCCATTGTTTATTATCACATGGACCGGTCTCTGTATCATCCGGCCGAGTCAATCTGTTTTAAATTCCAACGGACTATTTGCGAGCGAGATACTATATATATTTCCATGTCTTGTATTCTCAAACGTACTCGTAGCAATACGTACAGGCTAGCCACGCTGGCAAACACGCAGATCAGGTCACTTTCTGTTGCTGCAAAAGTTGATGTTCCCTCTTTGTGCGATAAAAGTCCGAGAACGATAGTCGGATACCTAGGAACCGGCAGTCAAGATCGGGATGAGATTGAAGCGTATGGGCGATGGATTGCGCCGAGTCGCTAAAGCAGGTGCCGTACTCCCTCAGGAGTGTACGAATTTTCGAAAGGGATTGGGGCCCCACACAGTCCGGCGTCGGCACGGTGTAAATTCCCTGGCATGGTGAGGAAGTGGGGAGGATGATTGAGAAGAGACATACTCTGTCCGCATCTTTTGCTTCGTCTCGTCTTGCTGATTCTGACAAACAGTAATTGTAAAAGCTTTCCTATCGACGCAGTTGTGACAAGAGGTTGAGACTCTGAGAGTCGAGACTCACAGTTGCCTCACGGAATTGTAGGATTGTCTGAAAGACATCTCGAACTTGGGTAAGGAGATTCTCCTGAAAAGGGGCAGATAAGCACATTTGTCATTCCATAGACACGCGTGCAGACCTCCTTTCCGGCCTTTGGGAAAAGCAAAAACACCTTCTTGACCATCCTATCGAGATACGACCGATGTGCCTCGATCATGGCGTCAAGATCACCTTCACGCCTTTGGAAAAACTCAGTCAAAATTTTCCACGAGCATGCTATCACCTCTAACTGGCAGTAGGCCTGCATCTGGCGAATAAAATGTATCATTTCAGCCATGACGACGCGGATTTGGTGCCAATCGTATTCGAGATCTAAACCGTCTCTTCTGAGAAGGGAAAGAATCAAAGGCGGAAGCAGGCACACCAGGTAGCCTTAGGAACGTCCTTGATGCACCTGCAATTTTCATCCAACCCTGACTCAATGTGCTCTCCATCCTCTTCATCTTCCATAGATGGTTGAATAGCTTTAAATACTTGACCATCGAATCAGGGTCAAGTATCGTATCGATCGGTGCATCAACTTTGTATTCAAGGGTAAAGACATCCCAACCGATTTCGCCGTGTGAATATTCAAGCATGCGCGCGTCGAGCCTACGAAGAACGTCAGGGGAGTCATTCTGTGCATTCGAGGTGCGAACAGCGGTCTCTAGTGTCGCAGTCAGGTTATGCCGATAGAGTGTGTTTGCAGGACGAGTGAGGTTAGGTCTGCAGAGACGTTAAAGGTTATAGGGTCTCGATTGTCCAAGTTCAACTTGCCCTAAAGCCTCCATGAGTTGCTCTGCAAAGTCGCCATAACCAAGGAGCAGATAATGTTTTAAGGCACGAAGATGATCCATCAGTTTGAATTTTTCGATGAATACCTCAAAGAGTCGTCGACTGGCGGTTGAGTAGGCAGAATCTATGGATCGCTCGAGCCCCGCAATATCGCTGTACTTGAGGACTGTTGAAGAAAGGAATTGTAGTTCGGTCAAGCGTGAGGAAGGAGTAGTCGACTCACTTCCGCCTGTATTGCTCATCCTTTCTCGGGTAGCAACCCAATCACTGTCGTGACAACTATACCGAATAAAGTTCAGGCTCTTCCCGGTAGAGAATATCTATGGGAAGGGAATCTCTGAATGATGAACTGATGGGCCAGTTCTCCTGCTTACCTTCTTCCCAAAGGCTTCTCCGACGAACATGGGTAGCATGTCCCTTCTAAAACGATATTTTGCCTGCCAGAGACGAAGACCGCTTTCACGTTCGGTGGACATGTCATCTGCGTCGCCTGCAAGTGCACCAAACACGCCGTCACCATTGGCTGTGAATGATGAAGGGCGTAATAGGTATTGTAGATGGGCAAGGTCCGGGTCGACAGAAACGAAGAACTCGTTGTAGGGATCATAGAGTTCACCTGAAAACAACCATTTGTGCAAGGTGGAAAAGAAAGGTTTTGATACCTAATTGGGGTTGGGGTGAGTTTGCTTGGGAAACAGGGAAGAACAAGCCTCTTCAAGCAGCTGGTCTGTAAACTTGCGAACAAAAGGGTCGCCATTGTCAGTGTAGCTGTGAATGAGGTTCACTAGTGCGCCACCCTGTGCATCTGGTGGAATTGGTTCAGACAGGAAGTACGGGCGATAGGGAAAGGAACCACCTCTTGCGCCCTCGACACAAACGCTCATCATGCGCATTCTGAGCCTCCAGTCATTTAGCCAGACATCCAAACGTTTCAACGTGAGAGTTGTCTCTCTGTCGGTCAAGTCACGATCAGCATCTGAATTTGAGAGGGACATCTGGGACTCGAGAATGGCAACAAGACGGTAGTACTCTGTGAGTTGAGCCTGGAGATGATGGCATAGACTCTGTTCGATCATGCCAACAGCGGAGCGCCGCTGACGGTCTTTGACGAAGGAATCGACTCTAGAATAGAGATGGCCGACTTCTGCGAGTCGATGTACAAGCGACCTCACAGGGGCGGGGATAATGTATCTCTGTGGAAGAGTCAACAAGGGAAATGTGAGAAAGAGAGCTGGGTGCACCGCGTCATCGAGGAAGACGAGCTTGTGGAGGCCATCTTGGTCGGAAAAGGGGAGCTGGACGTATTTACCGGATATACCTTGGAGGAGGTAGAGGGTATCGCGCAAGAGGAGGTGCTCCGGAAGGTATGCTCGAGCTGAGCGAGCGAGTGAGTGAAGGGGACAGGGATGTGGATGGGAAGTACCTATTCGCGTGCGGTGATCGCGCAGGATGTCGGCCTTTGACTTTTGTTTCGGTTGGCGCGAGGCCGGGGGAAGATCGACAGGGGCCGAGGTAGCGGACGGGGGCTGGAGGGCGGCGAGGAAGGTGGGGGTGGGGGTGAAGTGGGGGCGGGGGGCAGAAGCGAGGGCATAGAGGAAGAGGAGGGCCTCGTGTTTGCGGGTGAGGACAGACTGGAACGAATTAGAGGGGGGCAGGAGGGGAGGGAAGACATACCTGATCGCGGAAGCGGGAGAGCAAGTTTGTGAAGCGGAGGGAGGCAGTGCCCGGGGAGGGATGCTGGAGGACTGGTACGGGGCGCGTGAACGGGGAGAAAGAGAAAGAGAGGGATGGCTGCTCACGATGTCGGTCGATGAGGATGGCAAGCTGTGTGGTGTCCGGCTGGTAGGACTGTCCGATGTGACTGGGCGAGTGAGCGCGCAGGACGTGAAGGACGTCGAGACCTACCTGGACAGGATGTCGGCGGCGTGGGCGGCGAGGTCGTCCCTCAGTCGTCGGTTCTCGCGCGACGGCGGCACCACCGCCAAGATGATCGCCTCCAACGACGACGACGCCATGATGGCTGTGTCACCTCCGACGCGCCTTCCCTCTCCCCGCCATGGAGCCGTCCCGGCCGTTCGCATATCAAACACGCCTCCTCGAGCGCACCACCGAGCGCGCGGAGAGGCCTCGCTGGACGCCCTCTCATCGCGTCGCCTCCAGCCTGGATGCAGTCCGGGCAAAGTGGGAAGAACGTGCGCGGCCACCCTCCAGCTCCCCTACCGACGACGTCCCCAAACGTCATACCCTCCCTGCCCACATCGTCGCTTCTCCCCTCTCCCCCAGCTCCACTGGTATCTCCGTCCAGAACCTCGACTCTTCCTCCACCGCTTCCCCGCCTTCTCACCGCATCCGCTTGCCAGCCTCCCCTTCCACACCGCCCACGACATCTGAGCCGTCTTCTAGTACCTCGACCCCGCGTTCTCGTCGCTCAAATACCTTTGACAGCTCTTCCGCTAGCTCTATCATCGCTCGTCACGCCCTCAGCAAGCCCTCCGAGTCTCCTCCAGTCTCCCCATCCCCAACGTCCAGACCCTTGTTCACCCCCAATGCATCCGCCTCCGTACTCCATCGCCGCCCTGCTTCGGTATACGCCACTTCTCACTACAGCACACCAGCTTCACCAGACAAGCCCCATCCTCGTCCATCCTCCACCCTCGATCGCGCCCTCACGCCCTCTCCTGCTCCTGACCGTCCTTCATCTCGCGCCCTATATTCATCCTCCCCCACACCCTCACCACCTTCCGTCATGTCACCCACACCGTATAAGAGCTCATACATGGCTAACAAAAAGGCGTCCACTTACGGACAGATCGGTGCCCGCAAACTCGGTCGTCATCTTCCCCGTATAGCCAGCGGAGACGGCGATGACGCTCCTCCTGGGCACGACCAAATATCGTCGCCAGGTAACCAGACCAGCTCACAAAAGGAACATCCCCTCCTTCACGTTCCTGTCTATAATGACACTTCCCCTTCCATCATCTCTCAAGAGCGAGTCGCGTCTGTTCTTGCTGACTCTGATGACGTCGCCGGCATTCCTGGTCGCCTTCGTTTATCCAGAGACAAGACCCCCACGGCTGCTCGTGCTTCTCCCCTGCCCTCGTCGCGTTTGACAAGGGGCCTCTGGGCTGATACACAAAGACATTTGCTACAGGCTTATGAATACCTGTGTCATGTTGGTGAGGCCCAGCAATGGATAGAAGGTTGTCTCGGTGAGGAACTCGGCTTTGGTGTCGTGGAGATGGAAGACGGTTTAAGGAACGGTGTCGTCCTTGCCAGGTTGGTCAGAGTATTCCAAGGCGAACAAGTCGTTCGTCGCATATACGAGGTAGTCTCATCCTCCTCTATTCTATTTTTCGTGTTGACCATTTTCCCAGTCAAAGTCGTCCAAGCTGGACTTTCGACACTCTGACAATATCAATTATTTTTTCGTCTTTGTTCGACAGGTCGGCCTTCCAGAAGTAAGTTCTTTCCCTTGTTCATTCTTATTACCATCTCTTATACATTATCCCCTAGTGTTTCATCTTTGAGCTCACCGACTTGTATGAGAAGAAAAATCTTCCAAAAGTCATCTACTGTATTCATGCCCTCAGGTATGCTACGAGCATTGCCTAGCCATCAGTAGCTCATCTCGCGTAGTCACCTCCTCGCTAGACGAGGATTGGCCCAGCGTATAGGGAACTTACTTGGTCAATTGCAGTTCTCCGACGACCAGCTGCAAAAGACGCAGAAAGGTCTCAATGATGCTGGCGTTCCAATGCCCAACTTTAGCGACGTCGGTCGAGAACTTGCCAAGGAGATTAACGAGGACCCGGAAGTCGAAATAGAGACCGAGGAAGAACGTGAGGGGTGCCATTCTGTATCGTTTTCGTGCCTTATGATGACTTATATATACTTTAGAGCGAGACCGCTTGCTTTTGGGCAGCGAAAATTCCATCCGAGCTTTGCAGTGTTCGGCACGTGGGTTCCTAGTGCGAAAAGCGCAGGCCACTCAACACGCCCGCCTTCGTTTTGCAGAGCGCTATGTACCCAGTGTTCAAGCCATATGTCGCGGTGCCGTTGCACGACGTCGTGTCTCCGACATCCGCAAGGAGACTATCAACCTCACCCCATGGGTGATCTGCCTTCAAACTGCCGCTCGCACGGTCCTGAAGCGTAGACAATGGCTCGCATACATTAATCGTATTCGGGCATCCGTCAAGTATGTTGTTAAAACACAGGCACAGATTCGAGGTGTGCTTCAGCGGCGGCGATTTGCTCGACTAAAAGCAGCACTGCAGAACAGTCGGGTAGTCTTTGTAAAGTTTCAATCTTCCGCACGGGCGAAGATTGCGCGACAAAATGCCCAGGAAGTGTTCAAGACATTCGCCAAGGTTGAAATTTCAATGTCTGTTGTGTCTGTGCAGGCAGCTGCACGTGGGTTTTTGAAAAGGGCCACAGTATCTGGGCAGCTGAGGAAGCTCGATGTCGCACGGGATAGCATTGTTGCTCTGCAGGCCCAGTGTCAAGGTGTCCTCGTGCGTAGAAGGGTCCGGATGCAGCTTGCGAAACTGGACGACATCTCTTCTACCGTCATCCGAATTCAAGCCGCAACTCGGACGTATATTGCTCGCAAACGCCTGCTCAACCTCATCCGTGGTCTTCGTCGAGCAACCCCAATGTTGATAGGCCTTCAGTCCCGCGCCCGTGCAAGTCTTGCACGTCAACAGCACCGAAACCTTAACAAAGCGCTCTCCGAGATTAAAGTGGCTTTTTCCGTAGGAGGTTTCCAAGCGCTTGCCCGTGCCGCACTTGCTCGTAACCGGCACCGGGAGCAACAGAAGAGCCTCGGGGTTGTAGCACCCGCTGTGGCGGGTCTCCAAGCCATTGCAAGAGGTTATCTAGTTCGCAGGGATTATACCGCATGGCGTGATCATCTGTGGCGCAGTCAGCCCGTCGCAACAATGCTACAAGCACTACTCCGAGGCCTTCTCCAGAGGCGCAAGTTCCACGCAAAGATACAGTACTACCGCGAGAATTTGCATAAAGTCATCAGGATCCAGTCTCTTTTTCGTGCAAAGGAGACCCGTGAACAGTATCGTCAACTTACTTTGGGAAAGAATGTCACGGTCGGCACGATAAAAAACTTTGTCCGTCTGCTTGACGATTCAGAGGCCGACTTCCAAGATGAGATCAAATTGGAGAGGCTGAGGAAAAGGGTTGTCGAGAATATTAGAGAGAACCAGGCACTCGAGAATGACGTGAACGATCTGGACGTTAAGATTGCGCTGGTAGTGCAGAACGTCAAGTCTTTTGAGGAGCTCGTCAAGGTACGACGAATGTATGGTGCGGATACTGCCGCAGCGCATGCTGCACGAACTTCCATCCTTGCCGCTCATGGTGACCCCTTTGCCGGGCCGTACACTTTGGATCATGCAGCTAAACGGAAACTCGAACTGTATCAACAACTCTTTTACCTGCTTCAGACGCATAGCGACTATCTAAGTCGATTGTTCGTCGAGTTGACCGGTGATGACTCTGAAAAGCATAGATCGTTGGTAGAGCGCGTCGCGTTGACGTTGTTTGGCTATGGACAAGACAGACGAGAAGATTATCTCCTGCTCAAGCTATTCCAGGTGAGTGTTTCCAGTACGTGTGCGAATTATATGGCAGTTCATCTGTTCAATCACAGCTGTCCATTCGCCAGGAAGTTGCTAGCGCGCGAACGGTCGAAGACGTCATTCGTGGCCATCCAATGTATATCACTATTGCAGTACAGTACCTCCGGCCCAAACAGGTCACCCACGTCCGGGATACGCTCCAAGTCATTGTGCGGGAACTCGTTGAAGCTACGGACCTTGATTTAGAGTCAGATCCTTCGGCAGTATGTGTTGTGCTCTTGGTCAGTGACAAGTTCTTAGTTTAACTTCAGATTCATCGGGCGAGAATCGATATTGAGGAAATGCGATCTGGTAGAGCCATTGCAAGGCTCAAAGATCTTCCCTTCTACGAAGCTCTCAAGGATCCGGATACTAGAGCTGAGTACATTAGACGTTGGTGAAACCTCGGAATTCTCATTGCAATAACTTATGAAACGATGCTGTACAGATTTGCAGAAGTTGCAGTGGTGGAGTGAAGCTTTCTTAGCGGCTATTGTCGAGTCAACTAGGAAGATGCCCTACAGTCTGCGGTTCATAGCGCGCGAGACATTGCTTTCCTTGCGTGTAAGTTGGGAGCAGTCCTTTGGTTATTGTGATGCTCATGTTGATTAGGAAAAGTTTCCTGATGCACCGGACAAGGCCTGTGCCGCATGTATCGCAAGGCTGGTTTTCTACAGATACCTCAATCCAGCTATTATGTTTGTTTCGTCTACATTACAAGTAGACTTTTTTTTAACTCTCAGTCTAGCGCTCCAGAGACGTTTGATATGGTCTCTACCACTGCCAATGTTGCCTCGAGGAAGAATCTCGTACAGATATCTCAGGTACTTGCGCAGATTGCCTCGGGATCTGAGTTCTCAGAAGAGAGCCCCCAATTTGTACCTATCAATGAGATGGTGCGCAAAACCATTGCAGAAATGACTGTTTGGATGCTCCAGAGTGATTAATCTCTGTGCCATGGGTTCATCAAGGTTATCTTATATTTCTTTTACAGTCGCAGATGTCCCAGATGCCGAGACTCATTATCATGCGCATGAATTCTTGGACGTTACCGTTCAGCCGAAGCCAATTTATATTTCACCCAATGAAGTGTATGGAATGCATGCATTACTTTCAAAGTACCAGGACAAACTCGTAAGAATCACCACCTTTCCATGATTGCACCTAGCTTACCTGTTAGTTTAGGCACCTTCTCGTGATGATGCGCTGCGTATCATATTGCACGAATTAGATGGCGTCCCACATCTTGATAACGATGAACTAAAGGATGCTCGAGATAGAGCTATCACCCTCGAGCTCACGAACCGATTTGCGCATGTGCAAGGTTAGTCTCCCTCCAATACTCGAATATGCTGCTCATGCCGTTTCAAGATCCTCAAGCAGATGAGAAAGCATTGTGGGTCCAGGCTAAGCGTGGTGTTCTGGCAATCCTTCGTGTTCAAGCTGCACAAGACCTTGTAGAGTCTTTGATGCGCCAAGTAACCGAGGAAGACGAAATGCGTTGGGAGATTATCGTAGCTGAAATGGACAATGAGCCTATCAATAGGCGCATGCCTTCGACTAGTGGTGCGGAATCTGGGTACAGGCTTGAAGACATACGGTCGTGTGTATGCCAGCTCCTCCGTAAGAATATGGTGTTGATATGTCTCCAGACTTCAATTCAGGGAAGTCAAAGCTCATGCCATATTCTTCCTTCTCGAACTAGAGAAGCTAGGCAAGATCACACGAAACGATGGGTTTCAAGGCATCCTCAATGCCATTGCAAGTGATGTTCGCAGCAAACACCGTAAACGACTGCAACGACAACATCAAATGGACAACATGATGGAGGCTCTCAAGTATCTCAAGGAACGTAAGAAATACTTTGAGGAGCAGATAGATAGTTACCACAGCTATGTTGAAGCTGCGATGGCTACCATGCAGCGAGGGAAAGGGTAGGTCATGCACCACGTCTCATGCAGCGGATCGGTATGATTATCGATTCAAGGAAAAAACGCTTTGTTATTCCATTCACAAAGCAGTACTTCCACCTCCGCGACCTGCAGAAATCTGGCAAGAGCCCTCAATTTGGTTCGTTCAGATACAGCGCCAAAGACCTTTACGAGAAAGGCATTCTTTTGTCTATCGACAGGTTCTCCCCTCGTCAGTTTGATAAGATTGATGTCATCATCTCGTCCGAGAAAGCAGGTGTTTTCAATATGGAGGTCCTGAACAATGCTCTTGGTATCACCAATCGAATTGGTATCACAGACCTCCGTATGGAGGACCTACTTCAGGCGCAATTCGAAAACCAGGCCTCACTCTCGCTTTTCAATGGACTAGCCAAAGTTAATATCAGCCTTCTCTTGTACCAGATTAACAAGAAGTGTGTTCACTTTCCTATGTCTTGTTCTCCCTTAGACTGACACATGAATGCGAGGTTTTATGCTTGATCTTTCCCTGACATGTGCAGTATGTGTGCATTCTCTCCCCATTACATCGCCGCGTTCTTGGTTTCTACCTTTGCTCCATCTTTTGCGTTTAGTATTACGTGTTGTCCCCTTGGCATTCGTCCAGCATGTAACGGTAGTCTAACCAACCACACTCTGTATTTTTTGCATATACCTTTCAGAGTACCAGTAGTATGATGTACTGTATTTAGGGCCCACACAAATTTCATAACTTGTAACGATCCATGAGCGGTTTGTAAGCACGTACAGTACGCGGTGCCACCGACGGCCAACCGTCGGCTTGTTCGCACTGTCTGTAACCCTCATGTCCACTTTCGATCCCCCTCCACTGCCGCCTGGTTGGACAGAGCACGTCGGTAACGTACAATGAAACTCAAGATTGGAGTGCAATGCAAGCTCACTCGTTGTTCACCTCGCATAGGACCGGGTGGTCAGCCCTACTATTATCATGCTGCAAGTCAACAATCAACATATGTTCGACCCCTTCCTCCGTTCCCTGTCGTACTCCCTCCCGCTGTTCAATCGTCCAGGAAAAAGAAAGAGAAGCCCCTGGCCAAGAAGCCGATCCCGGACACTGAATGGATCCGGGTGACGACCACTGAAGGGAATACATTTTACACACACAAGGGTAGGAAAGAAAGCGTTTGGAAAGCCCCTGACGAGATTAAGGAAGCTCTCCTGGAACTTGAGCGCGCGGAAGCTCTTGAGGCGGAAAAGGCAAGACTCGAGCAACAGGAGAAAGAAGAAGAGATAATGAAGATCGAACGGGAGAGGGAGGTGGAGGTGGATAGGGTAAAGTCTGAGGTGCAAGGGATTGTGGAACGGAGAAAGCGTAGTGAAGTCGAGCCATTGGATGAGGTTGTCATCACCAAGAAAGCTCGTGTTGAGGAGGACGGCGGAGAAGAAGACGAGGTTGGGGAGGATGAAGAAGAAGACGAAGAAAAAGAGGACGAGAGCGAGAGTGAGGATTGGCAGAAGGAGGCTACGGCCCAGCTCGCTGCAGAGGCAGAGGATGACAAGAAGAGAAGAGAGGAGGCGAAAAGAGTAAAAGAGGCAGAAGAAGCAGAGGCGAGGAGAGCCCAGGAAAAGCAATCATTCAGTATGCCCGATCGTGTCGACCTTTCTCTTGATGAAGCAAAAGCACTTTTCAAGGTATTCGGTCTGCACCAAGTATTTTTTTCTAGCGCTCACCGCTCCTGCAGACGCTGTTGCGGGAGAAAGATATCAACCCCTTGCATCCTTGGGATACCTCTTTACCGCTTTTTATCTCCGACCCTCGATATGTACTCCTCCCCTCTGTGTCAGCACGTCGTGACGCCTTTGACGAATACTGCCGAGACCGTGCTCGAGAGCTTCGACAAGAAAATGTCAAGAAGGAAAAGCTACAAATGAATCCTAAAGAAGAATTTGACTCCTTGCTCCGCGAGGAGGTGAAGAGCACTCGCACTGTGTGGATCGATTTTCGCCGAACGTGGAAAAAAGATCGACGTTTCTATAGCTGGGGCAGAGATGATCGTGAGCGTGAAAAACACTTCAAGGATTACTTGAAAGAACTTGGAGAGAGTATGTCATTTCTGGGCTGTGTGATAGCGCGAACTTATAGTTGACTAGAAAAGCGCGCAGCCGCTAAGAAGACGGAAGCGGATTTCCTCACCTTACTTCGGGAATGTGGCATAGTGAAGTCCGATTCGGTTTGGAAAGAAGTGGGGTCTCTTCCTCTTTGTTCTTGCTACTTCTTATGTACTGAAATTGTTTAAAAGATCAAACAAAAATTGTCTGAGGATCCACGATATGATGCTGTTGGCTCGTCCACGCTCAGAGAGGAGCTCTTCAATGCGTTCGTGAAAGCCCGTGGCTCATTCGATAGTAAAGATCATCAGAACAAAGTCGACGAACAGCAGTCCAGTAGTAGATCAGTAGAAGAAACAAAAGCTGGTCGTAGGCGTCAAGAGAAAAACGAACGCGCTTTGAGAGAGCGCGAAGAGCAAGTGAAAGCCCAACGTGATCGTACGGAAGCCGAGATTGGGAGGTCTAAGTTAGGATTGAGCAAGGAAGAAGGCGAACGAGTGTTTCGGTGAGCCATGACAGGGTTCTCTCTCTCTCCTGAAACTATTCTTCATGTGGCACTCAACAACTTCTTCCACTTAATCCAGTATGCTTTTGACGGATGCCATTCGAGATCCCCTGGTATGCTATCAACGTGTTCGCGAACAGACTTTGACCGTCTACTCAGCTCTCTTGGGATGCCGTGCTTCCGCAATTGAGGATGGATTCTCGATTCACAAACTCACCTTTACCGAGAGATCAACAGTTGCACTTGTTCCATTCTCATATGCAACAGCTTCGTTCAAAACATCTGGATAGTCTGTACGCGTTATTCAGTGCGCATGCACGCTCTCTGGCAACTTCTTTTTCCCATCTTCCTCTCCAATCGATCGAGAAATCTTTACCAGCCACCAAGCTCCAACTTAACTCCCAGGAACTGGAAATTGAATTTGATAAGTGGCAGAGGGAGAGGACATATGGTGCAAGGAAGGCATTCAATGAAATGTTGGCTGAAAACGCGTTTGTGGAATTCTGGGGGAGGCTTAGGAAGATAGGCGGTGAAGGTGTCAACGGGGGAGTAGCCGCTGAAGATTTGGGGGAAGACGAGGGAGAAGGTTTCGGTGGAAAGGTTGACATGAAGGCTTTGGCTAGAAATGTGGACTTGGAGGATATCATAAAGGTACTCAAGGTAAGGGTCACTGGAGTGAGGGTTCTGGGCTATCAAGGTCTTATGTGCTGATATTCTCCAGAACGACGAGAGGTATAGCGCGTTTGAGCATGTCCCAGATCAGCGGGAAAGGTGGATTCGAGTATGTCGTTTCCTATGTGTCTCCTGCATTCCTTACTTATCCGCGATTTATGCCCAGGATTATTTAGCGGGTCTGTCTGCACCAAAGTTATCCGTTCATGTTTGACCATGTCTCGTCATCACGTTCTCCGCAACGGTATATACGTGAGGCATGTTCATTTGTTGCGTCACTTGATTAACACTCCTGGTGATACACGGCTCGAAGCTTGTATGAGTCGTGTCGGCACGTGACAATGAAAGTTGGTCACATGATTTTTGACACGTCAGCTGTGCTGTCTTTTTTAAGTGTCAGAGTTCAACCCTTTACGTCTTTTGCAACTCGGTCTGGTATTTCAGCGATGCGTCTGCTCCGCTCGCTAGCTCTGGTGCTCCCTGTGCTCACATCTTGTGCACTTGCCCAGGATTCCAGCGATACCCCAAGAGTCCAGCATGAATACCAGGTACATGTCCTACAAGGTTCTTATGTCCAGTGCTAACCGAAGCAGAGTGATGTAGCGCGTCTTCGCAAGATAGTCATCAATAGGTGAGCATCCATTTGCCCTCATGTGATGTTGGAATCTTATGTCCTTCAGTCTCTACTCCAACAGGTGTCGGCTTTTGATTTCTTCCTGCTTATTGGTCCTAATCCAACAACTTCAGAGATGTTTTTCTGCGAGAACTGATTTCTAATGCTAATGATGCTCTTGAGAAGTTTCGGTTGACCGCTCTTGTGGAGAGAGACCTCTATGATGGTGTTTCCCCCTTGAACGTGACTATCAAAGCGGTAAAGAATGAAGATGGTACCGGTGGTCGCATTATCATCACTGGTATGCGTACTTTCAGTCGTATTTTGTGTGGAACTAATGGATATAGATACGGGCATTGGAATGAGTGCAGAGGAACTGACAAGCAATCTGGTGCGTTGATGGGGCGGTGCTGACAGTTAAGAGACTCACGTTGTATTCAGGGAACACTTGCGAAGTCGGGAACCTCTGAATTCCTTGCAAAAGCGGATAGCATGGACACCACTAGTTCTGGTAACCTGATTGGGGCTTTCGGTGTTGGATTCTACAGCAGGTGCCTGTTACTCTACACACTATGATGCAACGTTTTGATCACTCCGGTTAGTTTCCTTGTCGCAGATAAGGTTACAGTTGCATCAATTCCTCCGAAATCATCCAAGCACCCCAACCCATCCCAGAATATCTTTAGCTCCTCTGCCGATGAAGGCAGTTTTGAAGTATATCCTGACCCCCGTGGAAATACCCTCGGACATGGCACAGAAGTTACTCTCGAACTGAGGGCTGATGCGAGACAATATTTAGTCCCCTCGAACTTGATGAAACTCATGTATGTACGCCTTATGTGTGATATAGTTATCACACTGAAGCCCCTGGCAGTAACCAACATTCGGTGTTCTCTACCTCTTTTCCCGTCTATCTTTGGAACGAAGTCGAGGAAGAAGTTCCCCTAGAAGAAGAAAGAGAAGAAGAAGGGCCGCAGGATGGCCATGAGGCGACAGATGATGCAGATGAAGCCGTGGTCAAGGATGAGAAACAGTCTGAGTCTGTTATGCTCAAAACAAAGAAGGTCATGGTCGGTTTGTGGGAACACATGAATTCTCAACCTCCTTTGTGGATGCGGTACGTCCCCCTTTTGAATGAAAGGGGTTCGTGGATAAGTCAACGAATATCAGGGATCCCAAAACTGTCACAGATGAAGAGTATGGATTGTTGTATCAGGCCACATTCAAAGACTTTCAAAAACCTTTAACATGGACCCATTTTGCTGGGGATTCGGAAGATGGTGTCTCTTTCCGCGCGCTCATTTATATTCCTTCTCGCTTGTGAGTCAAGAGTCCGAGCACAGGAATTCGGTCATTAATGCGCTCTAGATCCGATGATTTCTTCAACAAACCACTTGATGCGTCCACCAACGATATCAAACTATTCGTGAAGCACGTGTTTATCACTTCCGATTTCGGCGAACATGCTCTGCCTAAATGGGCTAGCTGGATCAAGGTCATAGTCGATGGTATGTACCTGTGACTATCTCATGGACGGTGTAATTGAATATATCGATTCGTGTCTAGCTGAGGATCTCCCTCTAAACGTGTCTCGCGAGACATTACAGTCTAGCACATTCCTTAGACAGATCAAGAACCTCATCATTCGCCGTCTCCTTCAACTCTTCGCAAAGATTGCCAAAGAAGATTTGGACAAGTTCCACGAGATCACTGGTATATATAGCACCGCTCTGAAACTTGGCGCAGTGGATGATAGCAAGAACCGCGAGAAAATTGCGGCTCTGACGCGTTACACAACCAATCAAAGGAACGATACTTCCTTCGATGATGTGCGTACATTACGGTGGAAGCCGAGAACTGCAGGACTGATCCATACAAACTCTGAAGTATATCAGCAATAAGAAGCAAGGCCAGAATCAGATCTTCTATCTTGCCGACATGGGTAAATCTGCCGAGCACCTTGCAGGTAGTGTTTTCGTAGAGAAGCTCCACGCAAGGGGATATGAAGTTTTCCTGTTGAATGAGCCTTTGGACGAGATCTTGACACATACTCTGCAGCGCTGGAAGTGAGTTGTGGTATATACATATATACTACGTGTGTGGACGTTGACTGTTGACAGGGGCATGCAATTCCAAGACGTCGCGAAGGCCGGCCTCAAGTTTGGAGATGGTAGGTGCTAGTTTTGATGCACGGCTCTGCAATGAGTGAGAATCGCCACAGATTCTGAGGAAGAAATAGAAAACTTGACAAGTCTGACGGTGAAATTTGCACCTTTACTCAGTTGGTTGAAGGTCCAGGTCGGCGAGAACGCAAGAGATGGTAAGAAATCTTTTATTAGATCTACTGAGGCTGACCGGGACATAGTTGTTATCTCTGATAGGCTCGTGACGAGCCCATGTGCCATCGTAGCGGATAGTCTTGGTTTCACGGCCAATGTCCAAAAGTTGATGAGTGCCACCAACAGAGGCGCCAAGAGCGATGCCATGCAAGAGATGATGAAGAAGCAAAAAGTGCTGGAGATTAACCCACGATCGCCTCTGATTGAAGGGATGCTCCATCGGGTTGAACAGTTGGAGGTGGACAGTGAGGTGAGGGACGAGGATCTCGAGGCCGAACTTCAAGAAGTTACTGCGATTCTTATCGATGGAGCACTGGTCCGTTCTGGTTTTGACGTAGCCGACTCCAATCTGTGGGTCTTTGATCGACTTACACTCGGGGTTGACTGATTCGGCGGTACACCAGGTTCCTGACTCGGGTAGATCGTGTCCTGAGACGGTCATTGGGTGTGTCAGAGACTGCGCCAACAGACGGCACAGTGCGACCTGCGCCGCCCATCGATCCGTCGCTTCCTGAGGCGGTTTTGAGGTATGAAGAGGACGCAAAAACGTGGGATGCATTCATAAACGACGAGGAGTTCGGGCTGGAAGTGGAAGAGATCGACGAGGAGGGGAACGTAGTTGTCGCGCACGACGAGCTGTGATGTAGAAATGAAGTGTGCTTGATAGTTCGAGTTGAAATCGTCGGGAAGTAAGTCTAGTCCGACGGTACATTCCGAGCGCCTCCACTACCAGCAATGTCCACTACCCAACCACCACTTCCACCAACATTCACAGCTCAACCGGGCTCATCTAGGCCTACCATGCCATTAGCCAAACCTGCTGCGTTTTCCCGTCTCCAGCTTGCCGCAGCCCTGCTCGGTGAGTCCCCAGACCCATCCAAGAGTGACCGTGGTCGAGCAAACACCGTTGTCGACCTGCAGAGTATGACAACGATCCAGACAATCCCGATGTACCTTGCCGCTCTGCGCACGAGAGTGCCATCTTTGCTCACCTTCGTCGCCAAAACCCCTTGAACAAGTCCCGCAGGAGCGTCGATTATCTGGGTGTCCAAGTTCCAAGCGAGGTCGGAAGCGATCCACCAAATAAAAGACCAAGAACCTCAATGGATGCCCTTCGCAATCCTTTTGGAGATGTCGATGATGAGGAAGAGTCGGCTGACGAGGATGGTGTAGAAGTTGACCTTACCTCGTGGGGACTGGACGCTTTCATGGAGAAGAACAAGGCAAAGGGGAAAGGTAAAGGGAGAGCGAAATCAGAGATACTTCCCAATCCACACGTCGATGGTTTGGTGCGCACTGCCCACAGTGTCGCCGGCGACACCCCTCACAGCAGAAGTGTGCGATCCGCAAGTATTGGGCCGTCAAATGACTTCGGCGCAGGCGGTGCATTTTTGGATGCTGGGAGTGGTACAGACAGTCTCGGGCGTGTGCGGTCCTCAGCAGACCTCGACCAGCTCCAGTCACCACAACCACCACTTCAACGCCGTCGTGCTTCCACTCATGTACTGATCGAGACTCTCCCTGTCCAACCACCTCTTCATTCCATCCCTTTTCCTTCTGTTTCTGTTTCAGGGCGGTCCTCCCCTGGTCCCGAGGAAGTGCTGACACCAGGGTCCCGCTCATCACGTTTAGATTTGCGGGCTGCTCACGCGCGCACGCAATCCAATGCAAGCCTGGGTTCAAAGGCCTTGCTAAACGATGTCTCCAACGACGAGAATACCAACCAATTCGCTGCTCAGCCCCCCTCTCCGGATCGCACTTCTCGCTTTGACCCGAAGGCGAGTCGAGGTCGGACCATGTCAATTGGATCGATGGGCACCATGGCGTCAAGGAACGTACTCGCAGATGACAACGTTTTCTCCGTCCCTCCTCCTTCTCCATCCCGCTCATCGCGCTTTGATCCCAAGGCACATAGTCGAACCTTGTCTGTTAACTCTATGGGCACACGAATGCTTCTTGAGAACGATGTTGACGCCGAGTCGCGACGTGACAGACCACTTTCTACGTTGGAATTACTCCGGCCGAAAGTTCTTGTCATGCCAAGCCCCTTACAAAGCACTGTTCCTGCTCAACCACCTCGGCCCACGATAAGACCGTATAGCGGTTTCGAGGTATCTACTGACGGTCCCCCTCTTCCTCTGGCTGCTCGACCTTCTCACCCCTCTGTACCTGTTGCTTCCAACTCTTTTACCCCGAATCCTCGTGCTAGCCTTTCGTTATCTCAGCTTGCTTTCCGAAACACGCTGGTCGTCGGTGGACAGAGGGATATTGCCTACTCGGATATCGATCTTCATTTCCCTCGTGCACTCAAAGACGGAGAACAAGCTCACTTTGGGATGCAAGAAGAGGAAGAGTCACCGGTACCTTCCTCTGTACCCTTGCCTCCTGTGCCACCGCCAACGGAGTCGGAAATTAGACGACCAGCTGGTAAATTATACGGTCGAAGCTTGATTGACAATCTTGAACACCGGAAATTGGAGATGAAGCAAAAAGCCCGGTATGCCTGACGTCATTAATGGCAGTTTTGCAAGACTGACTTTCTTTTGTCATAGGACATTCCAGGGTGATAACCGACCTTCTATGATGGCCCGCGGACAGATCAGACGCTCAAGCACTCTGATTGATCCAGACTCACTTGGCTCCCGATTAAGTTCCTTAAACCCCGATAGCAGAGTCTCGGCTCTCATGGGACGAAGTTCTGCTACCAGACCTTTCTACGACGCAGACGTTGAAAGGCCACCTATCATCGGAGCTTCAGCTTCTATGGGGGATCTCCCACAAAGTCGTTCCGTTTTTGGCGTCGACACGTTATGGGAGCGTGAGCTGCAGAAACTGAAGGAGATCGAGGCTCAGGAACAGGCAGAGGCAGAGGAACGTAGAAAATGCGAACAAGAGGGCGCAGAGCGACGTCAACGGAAGAAGGGCAGGTCGAAGTCACGAAAAACTGCAATGGCACCGTTGCAACCCGACGGAGGTGCTCAGGATGTTTCTGGTTCTCGTTTGTCATCCGAACCCCCTGTGCTTCCAGACATCCAGAAACCTATTCTCAGACGTGCACCAGCAGTAGACGATGATATGGATATGTCAAACGAAAGTGAAAATGATGATGATGACGTCCCTTTGGGACGGTCTCTTGGCCGCTTCGTCGACAATGTTGCTGATGACTGGGTAGTAGAATCATCCGACGAGGGTGAGGAACCTAGACACCCAGCTGGTAACGGATCTCACCGCGTCAAGTCTTCCGCTTTACGAACAGAGCCATTATCAAAGGGGGGTGAGGACGAGGATAGCGAGGAGGACCTTCCCTTGACTGAGGCCGCTCAGCGGGCTGCCAAGCGGGTGACGCGACTATCCCCAAGGCTTACGGATGATGAAGACGAAGATAAACCTCTTGCGGCGGTGCTTAGTGAATCAAAGGTCCCTATCAATCGGTCCAAGCTATCCCTACCGAATTTCAGCTTTGACAATCCCTCTGGCGAACGTCCATTGACGAACGATGAGGACGAGGAGCCCCTTGGTCTTCGTGCCTCTCGCCTTCCAGCAATGGCCTCCCATGCCTCTCTCCCATTCGTGAACGGGGATGGTGGAGGAGATGGGGATGAAGACGACGACAAGCCACTTGCATTACACCCTGAGCAACAGCGCAAGACACAATACAAGATGCTTGCCCAGTTACAGCAGCAGCAAATGATGATGCAAGCACAGATGCAAAACAATTTTTACTTTGGTTCACCCGCAATGATGGGCTCTGGATTTTTTGGACCGCCCGTGAATGTGGGCATAGGTGTCTCTCCTTTGATGGGCATGCCCATGCCTCCTTCTCCTCCTCCAGTGCACGACGCTGCCAAGTACGGGCGCGTGGACAGATGGCGTCACGATGTTGCTGTCGAGGGTGAACAATAGACTTTTTCTTCCTCATTTACTTGAGAAACTGGACTCTTGTTACCTTTCATTATCTATCTTGTCGATACTCCCATGTTCGGATCCTTTCAATTTCTTCCCTCCCTATCATTAATGTCCTCACACTCAGCCTTCTCCGAACGTGACACTCTGGCTCGAAATAAGAAGATACTAGAAATAAGTCACTTCCCTAATGTCCACTTCGCATACAGAAATACATCAAACTACTCGAGGTAAAATGTCCACATAGATCTACTCGAAATGCGAAACAATGCGACATGGATCCATGAATAAAGTGGTTACTAAGTTGCGGGAGTTATACTACGATGCATGGATGGGAATCAAAGAGTGGGGGATGTGAACTTGAGGACGCGAGGGATGATCGATGAGCTTGCAAGTGAATTGACAGCAAAAAATTAATAAGAGGGTGCAGGAAACGTGACCTTTCAACTTAGTCTCATCAAGATGATAGTCAGTATTGAACACGTATGAGTAAGAGGGGATGGGTCATGATGGGTTCGTAATCCACAGTCTGCGTTTCGGGACAGTGACAATCGAAACTTCTCTTCTCCCCATTTCCTCTTCTATCCGTCGCTGTCTAGTGTCTTCGTCAATGTCATCGTCATCGTCGTCTGTCTCTACAGAACGGGGGCTTTGGCTTGTGGAAACATCATCATGGCCGGTCGCACGGTAGGGAGGTTGATGCAAGTATGGTCCACGAATGTCGGTCGGGAAAGGATATTGGTCCGTGCCTGTCATGGAGAGTGGGCGGGAGGTGGGCGTGCCAGGAGAAGCGACCGGCTGAGGAAGTGGGCCACGAACGCGCGCAACCAAAGTAGTCAGAAGTGATCTCCTCGGACGTCCGTGCCAGGCGAGCGCAAAGAGTAATACGTAAAAAATGATGGTCCAAAGGAAGAATATAACAAACAGAAATATGGGGGCCCGATACCAGAGGGCAATGAGAGTTAGAATATCGAGTGCAAGAACAAGCATGTGAAAGAGGATGTGGAGGGAGAGCTCGAAAGGTGGAGGGAGCTCGTACGTGATACGGGGGAACGCAGGGACTGGCATCAATGCGCGAGTACTAAGCATGTCTGCTGTGTTAGGAGTCGAGCCATTTAGTTGTGTTCTGCCATGGGTGGCGACGTAATCAAGTTCGTTCTGTTAATTTGATGACCATCATTCATATGGATATCACGATGAACGGAAGGGAGGGAGAGAAGAAAGAGTATGAAGTCAGCATCGTCAGATCCTCAACCGACATGAAGATCACGCATACCACTGCATTTAGACTGCGCCGCCGATCCAGCCAATCGACATCGCCCAAACTACGAGGCACAATTGGTGCACGCTGATAAATCTCGATGTTTGGATACGCAAGACCATTGGTGCTGGCCCTACGGATACGTGGAGGGCGGTTAACCACCTCGAAAGCTCGCTGAGGACCAGCGGAATGCATTGATTCGCTGTCAGTTGAGATCCTTCCTTCCCGACTCCGACGGCCAAGCCAAAAACTAGAGCCACCCCACGAATGTAAACGCGCTCGTGGCGAACCAGGAGGTGATGGTGGGCATTGTGCATGCTGCTGAGCAGCACTGGATGCTAGCTTTTCCGCTGTATCCACCGAATTAGCACGAGATGCAGCGGTCACAGAACGATCGACGACTTCCTTTTGAGGGCGACGTCGGGAAAAGAATACTATGAGATAGAGAAAAGGTACGACGATATATAGTGCAATGATTAGTATTAGTCCCACGACACCGTGTCCCGTTTGCAGGAAGGGTGTCGGAGTACTACGTCTCACCACTGGCACCATGGATCGGATAGACGTGAAGGACGTAACAAGACCCGCAAGCCCCAAGCCATACGCCGAGATAGCAATTATAGATGCTGAATGGGCAAGGGGGGACTTGTAGTTACTTGGGTGTGTAGCCTTTGCTGGCGGAAGTGCTAATCGCGCGAGAAGGATCGCGGGAAGGAGGAGGGCAATGGAAAGAGGAGCTGCGAGCTTGTGTGTAAAAGAGACATCGTATGTTCGGAATGAGTTAGTGGTGGGAGAGGGAGTAACTGAAGTAGCCGTAGGAGAACCTGCTAACGAGGTTGTAGTTGGAATTGGCATGAGCTGGGATGCGCACTGGGTCATGTATTGAACGGTGACCCCGGCGCCATTGGCATTGAGGCCGGTTCCCAGTTGTCCAGTGGGTGCACCCCACGAGGAATTGGAGGCGGTGATGACCCCGTAATAGGCTCTGAGGATCCATACTTCATTAAGGTATGTGCCACTCTCATCTTGACCACCGAAAACGATAGTATCTGCGGCCCCTTGCCGGTTGCTGCCGACAAGCGCTTCACCGAACGAATAAGCAACCGCGCCCTCACGAGGAGTAGGAAAAGTGGGTATGCCAG